>JAWPHD010014631.1:0-60062 GCA_037043455.1 Cyrtodaria siliqua
GGTCATTAGGTGGGAGATGCAGTGTCTCTCGTTCTTCATGCTCTCTTTATGTCCATGCTCTCGTTCAAACATGGACACTCGGAGAGAGACCTTTTTTCTCCATGACTTCAACTGAACATGATTTGTATCATATTTATCTAATTTAAACAAACCTGAAAGAAAACATTGATCTTTGGATTATCCATATGAAATTTGGTTAAAACTGGCCAAAGCTTCATTTAAAGCAAACCTTAGCATATTGTAGAGCTTATTGTTATGGAGTGCCGTAGTCCATCTGTGAACTATCGATAACCTTAGTTAACGGCTTCTGATGTTTACTGGATGTGGTGAATGTATCATCACTAGATGTGTGTCTCAAACAAAATGCGGGGTCGTGTTTTAAGGTGTTTTAAGGTGAATGTCACGTGTACTGTGAGTGAAGTCGAGAAATTTATTTTCGTGTCACTCTTTTCCCATTTCCAAAGTGGGATTAAACTATATTGCTTTGTATCATTAAAAAATAGTGTGTTGTTGACATGGTCGCATATTACAGGTCTTGCAATGTTCGTGTCCTTTCCGACAAGCTGCATATGTGTTTGTGTCATTAATCAACAGTGTGTCTCACATGATGTTATGTTTAAAGTCAATATCAATGGTCAAGGTTTATATAGTTGTTTATTGATAGGAAAACACGAGTATGTTCGAGAAAAAAGTCACTGCACCTTGCCTTATGTACATAGTGGTATCTTGTCTTCTCGGATAATCGTTATCATTTAACCTGTGGATCTATGTTATCGAAATCAACAAAGATAACAAGACGGGTCCATAACGTCCATTGTGTGTGTGTGTGTGTGTGTGTGTGTGTGTGTGGGGGGGGGGGGGGGGGGGGGGGGGGGGGGATATTCTAGCCTCATAAAACGGGGGGGGGATATTCTAGCCTCATAAAACGGTCGCGGTAGTGCATTGATAGTCCGTTTTCAAAAAAGGATTTAACAATGTGGTTAATTAAACCACTCGTTAGCCATTATGCGTCGAGCCGGGTGTATCCGCAAGTGTGTAATATGCAACAATATTACATATTTGTCTGTGATTTGTATAGGAAATACTGGGAATATAAAAGCTATATCTACTCGTTTCCACTACTGTACTGTGAAATATCTTCCAGTACGGGAAATTGCTCAGCCTTTTCCGTCAGTGGCGGGAATGCCAAATGACGTTCCGATTGTTTTACGGACGTCGTCGTCAGATTCCGCCACTAGGAAATAACGATTACAGAAAATAACGAAGAGTTTCGGTTCCAATTGTTTTGTTTGTATGACGTAACGTCGTCTTGGATGACGTAACGTCGTGTTGGCGTTATCGTGCAAACTGGTGTAAAAAGGCGTGAATCATTCGATATTTATATTAATAAAATACCATTTTAAATTATGTATTCTAATACACCCGCCCTATATAGTATAGTTTAAAATATCTCGTTATATTGAACGATATATCACTGTAATTTTTGCGACGTTAGGAGAATAAGCATTGCGCATTGCGCATATAGCGCTTTGTAACGTACGCAACGTTAGGAGAGTAAGCAAACCAATGCGAAAGATTTCAGATGTGTGCGTTATTTTCACATTTTAGGGGTATTAGAATAGAAATAGAACATCGTTTACGGTGAATTATCTATAATATATCACGATTTGTCGTTCAATTGTAAACAATACTCGCCCTTCGGGCTCGTAAAAGTATTGTTTACAATTGAACTCCAAACCGTGATATATTAAACGATAATTCACAGTAAACGATGTTCTATTTCTTAAATATACAGTATAGTTTAATAACCAGTGTTTTTGAAATACTTAACATAGCTCTCTCGGTAGAGAAATGGCCCCGATATAAGAACGAGTGCGGACTCGTTCTTATATCGAGTACGGACTCGTTCTTATATCGGGGCCATTTCTCTACCTCGGGAGATATTTCCCGTATCTCAAAAACACTGGTTATTAAACTTGATATATCACTTCATTTGCGCATTATTGACTTAATGTTTGATAAACGGTTTGCAATACGATGGGACATATCGGTCGAGATATGTGCCAAGGTTGCGTCCCTGAATTGCTCCGTAAATACAAAGGAATGTCTTGGCGATTTTTCTTGGCAAGAAAAAACAAAAACAACAATCAACATGTTTATTTTTTAATTATTGTAGAAAATAGAAAATTAAAGATTCTTGCTCTAGAAGGATAAATGGACTAGTATATGGACCAGTTAATTTCGCGTAAAAAAAACAACGTTCAGTAAAATTGCACCAAACTTTTCGGATATAAAGGACACAAGTTTTTCTTTCTGATATTATCTTCAAATCAATATGAAATGCGTATTTGGTTGAAATGTTCACTTGATACCCCATCCATTTTGAATCTTTTTTTTTAAAGATGGTAAACCTAAGTAACAGGTTGCACAATCCATGCTTTTCTTGGTTGGATATTCTGTAATTACATACGGAATATTTTAATTGTGCCTAGGAAACGCCAGAACCGTGTGTTTAGAAAAGGCAAACAATGCTTAATGGTAAGTAATGGTTAAATACAGTTATTGTCTAGTATAGTGTGTACACCAGTAGCAGTGTGTACACCAGTAGCATAAGTCCCGATGGAAGTTGTGTTACCGCAGTTCTCGCATTTGAATGTTGTTGCGTTTGTTTGTTTTGTGTGTGTGTGTGTGTGTGTGTGTGTGTGTGGTTGGTGGGTGGGTGTGGGGTTTGTGTGTGTGTTTTTTCGTGTGTTTTTTATTGCCGAAATACTATACCACACAATTGATAGCTGAGATGATGAACATGGATACGGACGTGTTATATACAACGCTTCGGCATTTAACAAAGGACATTTTAGTTAATTATGTGCAAGTGCGGAAGACCAACAAGAAATGTACAAGACATGTTCTGGAACAATATTAAATGAACGTTACATTAATTGCGGAAAACAGGACAATTAAAGGTACTGAATGTACAAAGTAGTTGATCTGATCCTCTGTGGGGTTTTTCTTTACAAATACATGTAATATCCAAGTGAATCTTGGCATTGGTAAATTTGAAATTACCATTGAATTTGACAATTACAGTGACAAAACTTAAAAATACAGCTAAGAAGCGTAAACTTTGTGGATTTTTTCTCTCTGATTTGTTTTTCATTGTGTGTTTGTATGCAAGAAAAAAAGGCATTTATTTATAATGTATATCAAAGAAAACACATGACATGCTTCTCCCAAAAGAGATAATAAAGTTTTGAAAACACGCAAGCACAAACAAACATACATACCGGCATATGCCAGTATTTTGTTTGTACGGATGTGGTGTGAAGGACATCGTGTTTGAAAAATTGTAGACGTTGAAGTGAACTAAACCGAACACGATGTTCACAGATAAACAATTGCTCTGAAAACATGTTTTCGAGCTTCTTGATTCCGTATTTCGCGTTTAAATGTTCGCCGTAGTCGTGTTAGAAATTATCCACACTATAGGATACTTATCCATACAATCCATACAATTCAATAAATTATAATAAGTATTTTGCCTTCCACTTGCATTTAAAAATACCATTACCATAAAACTACTGTTATCTTACTTCTAACAGCAGCCTCGGTGGATAAGGCTTCATCTCATCTACCTATAAGGTTGTTGTACCAATAACATAATATGACGTGATAACGGGACGTAAACCCGCAATTTATTCTTTCTTACTTCTAACTTCGCGTTTGTTTGATCATATTCAGGTATTAATATAATTGCACACAAATTAGTGCTTGTCAAACATATTTTAGACTTGACCTTCTCTTTGCACTTTAGTAATATATTTTAATAAAAATAAAAGATTACTTACATAATTCTAGATGTCCGACGCACGTATTAAAGCGAGTATGAATGCGTGAAGATAACAACCCTTAAAATTGGGTTACGTCGACATGTGCTGACCTTCGATTTGACTTCAGTACTGTAGTTTGCATTTTCTTATCAGATAAGTTGATGCAATTATCTAAAAGTAGAAAAATCAGATAACAATCTCGAAGGCTGAGTATGTCTTTTTTATAAAGAGACAACGTTGTATATTGCGTCTTCTTTTGCATAAAGTTGAGGCTGATTTAAATGATTTTCTTGGCATGAACTTTAACAGAAGTGTATGCCCCGGACTCGAGCCAGTGATAAAGGAAAACCCCACATAATTTAACCAATCAAGTCTTAGAGCAAAGTCAAATCAGAGGCGGGAGTTGGGCGGCTGGAGGGCTATCGCAGATATCCGCACTTCGCTTCATATGCACAAATCCTAGCTAACTACCGTGTCAAATATGAACATTCATTCAACTGACGTAAAAGGGGTTCATGTATTGACGACAAAAATAAAAATGCGATAGGAATTCCATTAAAGATATTCAAAAAAGGTAGCTGTAATGTTCATTTTGGTGAATTTTACCTTTGACCCTGGATCCGAAACTTCACTGTCATCTATAACGAATTCAAGGCAACCAGTGTCAAATAAATGTTGACCTATGGTGAATACACGAAAAGACACGAGGTAGGACATGCCTATTGATGAGTCATCTTTTTCCGAAGTGACAAAATGAATTTTCTTCGATTTCAATTCCAACCTCAAAGTGTCGGCCAAACTTTCCTTGATATTGCTATGGATATGGGTTTGAAGAACACTCAATACCTAATATCACATCCTAGTTATAAGATCCGCTGTAAAACAAGAGGCCCAAGAGGGACTGTGGACACTCTACTTGGAGTAAACATGTCTGTAGTAAAGATAAAATGAATATATAGTGAGTGAACGTGTCAGACTCCTAACCTATTGTAGAATAAATACGATTAATAAACAGGGAGTTAACTTGTCAACAGTAAATAAAGATCCGCCATACTATATCCTTTGACATACTAGGCAGCATGTACGGGCAATAAAAGTAAAACACAAACATGATAATGTATATATGAATATTAAACAATAGGCCCAAGAGGGCCTGTGGACGCTCTACTTGCTAATATGGCTCTTATAACATCAATGAAGCGATTGACTATCGTCTTAAAGAGGCAAAATATAGCATTTTTAACTAAATCAAGAGCCATAACTCCGCCATTACTGGTCCAATCTAGCTGGTTGTCGAACTTGGCCAGTAGAGATAATAATCAAAGTACCGAAGGTACTGAGAGCATGGTGAACTATGATTTGTGCATCCATGTAATGGAGGTTTCTTTCCAATCACGCATGACATGGATGGACTGAAAATGTTTCAACTCTTCTTAATAATAATACATCATTGTATGTAATAATACATCAATGTATTGTTTAATGTATCTGGAAGTAAGGCGATTAAATCAAGATAAGGTAAGGTATATACAGGAATAAAGAAGGGAACAAAAGGAATAATTGGTTATAATGAAAATTTATCTCCGAAACGTTTCATGATATCTGAACCATATCTTCACAGGTGTTAAAGTTTATCAAAAAGCATCACCTGTCAAAGTTTGAGTCATTAGAAATGAATATAGCATCAAAAAGGTCAAGACAGCAAATTTTGCCAGTTCAATGGGAGGTAATTCATAGACCCTTTGACAAACATAGCTAACATAACATATCAAAATAGGAAACAACCTTGCATTTATATCTACCTACTATGCAAGTATGATTAAAATCAAATGAACACGAGTGTAGTCTGAAAGACAGTCATATCTCCCGCTGCACAAAGATTTATAATATACAAATTTTAACATGGAATGTCACTGTAAAGTGACAAATTCTCCCTGAAGTTTCCTTGTTCCAAAAAGTGTGACCTTCAACTAAGGGACCATGCAGGCAATATTTATCGGGGAATTGGGACCAGGGCAAATAAAAATGCTATATAAAAAAATATATATACGTCCCATGGCAAGTAAACGAAAAAAAGGTATCGTCCCATGGTTTGTCGCGACAAAAAAAGTACCTGTCCCATGCCATTTTGCACCATTCCCAATGCCCAGATAAATATTGCCTGGTCCTTAAGACCCTCCTTAACAAATAGGTTTGCTGCAAGCTTGCAGCGAACAATTTTGTTCACCATAACAATTCTTAATTGTTCGCCAATATTCGCCACTAGCGGTGATGTTGCCGCAAACGTCATGGTAATCTTTGTCGAATTTGCCGCAAACTCGCCAAAAAGCTATACATTCGCCAGAAACATTTATTTGCAATGTACACCATAACATCACCACAAACTTGCTTGCATGTTTTTTTGTTCGCGACAACATTGCGACAAATTTTACCAATCCGATTTTTTTTTATTGCACGCCGTAACATCACCACAATCTTTTAAATTCAGATTTGCCGTTTCTTTATTCACAGAACATCACGACAAACTTTTCCATTCTGATCTGCTGTATCTGAAGACTCTGTTAGCCTTAGAATTTCAGTATTTCCAGTTACTTACTACTATTAAAAGTGAAATTTGTTTTGTACCACTTGAACAAGTAATTTAGCCAAGTGTAATTTGTTTCGTGGAACTTTTTTTTTAAACATTTATTGAATTGTGTTCATTGTAAGAACGTTTTTAAATACCAAACACCATGATAACTCCAACATTTAAAACCAGAAAAATTAAAAGTGTATCCCAAGTGCAAAATAATATGATCAGTATGACCTCACTAGGTAGATGTGTGTATATATATACGTTTGTTGGTTTGTCTAGGGTCTGGTGCTGATTCTAAGATATCTAGGCACCATTGGTGTCTATTGGACTGCTACAATTAGTAAAATGAAAATGGGAGTAATGCAGAAATGACAGCACTCGACATCTCCATGAAAATGGGAGTAATGCAGAAATGACAGCACTCGACATCTCCATGAAAATGGGAGTAATGCAGAAATGACAGTGCTCAACATCTCTATGAAAATTAGAGTAATGCAGAAATGACAGTGCTCGACATCTCCATGAAAATGGGAGTAATGCAAAAATGACAGCGTTCGACATCTTCATAAAAATGGAAGTAATGCAGAAATGCCTGCACTCGACATCTCCATGAAAATGTGAGTAATGCAGAAATGGCAGTGCTCGACATCTCCATGAAAATGAGAGTAATACAGAAATGACAGTGCTCGACATCTTCATGAAAATGAGAGTAATGCAAAAGTGACAGCGCCGATATCTCAATGAAAATTGGAGTGATGCAGAAATTACAGTGCTCGACATCTTCATGAAAATGAGAGTAATGCAAAAATGACAGCAGTCGACATCTCCATGAAAATGTGAGTATACTGCAGAAATGACAACGCTCCACAACTCCATGAAAATTAGAGTAATGCAGAAATGACAGCGTTCGACATCTCCATGAAAATGAGAGTAACGCAGAAGTGGCAGCGCTCAACAGTACTCGATATCTCCATGAAAATTGGAGTAATGAAGAAATGGCAGTGCTCGACATCTCCATGAAAATGGGAGTAATTCAAAAATGACAACGTTCGACATCTTCATAAAAATGGGAGTAATGCAAAATGACAGCGCTCGACATCTCCATGAAAATGAGAGTAATGCAGAAATGACAGATTTTAATTTTGAGAGGATTTATTTAAATAGTGTCAGTTTATTTAAATTGTGTCGATTTATTTAAATATAGTGAATTTAATTAAATTGTTGCACATTTAGTAAAACAAAGTTCCATTTATTTAGAATTCACAAAGAATTATTTAAATCAAAACCATTTAGTTAAAGCGTGAGGATATAATCTAAATCGTAAGGATATACTTTAAATCGAGAGCATTTATTTAAAAAGTGTCGATTTATTTAAATCGTGTCAATGTATTTAAATATGGTGCAGTCCATGTTAAATAGTAAAAAAAAATGGTTTTCAAGCTAAATATTTATTTTTTTACAAACCATTGTTCTATTTCATAATTTCAGTCCATTATTTATTTTGAAAAACATCACCTGGCTTGGAATTCACCAACCATTCTTCAGACTAAACTTAGAATTGAGCTCAAGTACTAAAATTTCATTCACAAATATTCCCATGACCTTCATAGATAAACAATCGTATGAACTTGCTATATATTATAATTTATCGTAGCTTCTTATAAACGTTTATCCTTTAAACTTATAGAAATACGTGATTGAAATTTGCATACTTGGGCTTAAGTCTAAGAATATTCTCAAGAATGGTTGATGAATTCAAGGCCAGAACATTGCAGAGATTTTTTTTTATGCAAATGAAGTTTGCTGCAAAATGTTTACAATGTAAATGAGGTCTGCGACAAAGAAGCAGCAAACATCGCCAAAACATCGCCAGAAGATTACAGCTAAAAGAAGTCTGCTGAGAAGTTGCCGCACACTTTTACTATGCAAATGAGGTCTGCGACAAAGTTGCGGTGAACATCACCAGAACCTCATTTGCATATTTTTTGCTGCAACTTTGCTGCATACTTCATTTGCATGGTAAAAGTGTACCGCAACTTCGCCGCAAACTTGTCTGTCGCAGCTTTGCAGCAATGTTTGCCGTTTGCCGCAGAGTTGCAGCAAACAGTCGCCAGAAGCCTATGTTTTTGGTAAGGGGGCCTTTTATGGTCTAATATCACTGCTTCAATATTAAATTTTGTAATTTGGGGGGGGGGGGGGGGGGGGGGTAGAGAATTTGACTTTAAAAAAGGTGTACGTCCCATGGCAAGCTAGCGAAAACAAGTATCGTCCATGGTTTGTCGCGACAAAAAAAAAGTACCTGTCCCATGCCATTTTGCGCTGGTCCCAACACCCCAATAAATATTACCTGGTCCTTAAAAGCACACAACTTGTAGTAGAGACATACAGACTACACATATACAAAACATAACTTATAAATCTTTGTGCTTATTTGATTTTAATCTCACAACTCGGAGTATCCCTGGTCTCGGGATACCTTTGTTATTTATTCTCACAACTCGGAATACCACTGGTCTCGGGATACCGTCGTAGTTCATTCTCACAACTCGGAGTACCACTGTTCTCGGGATACCGTTGTGATTTAATCACACAACTCGGAGGTGAACATGATGTTCATACACAATCATTTCGTTGTTATATTTTTCAACCATGTATGTGATTGAACATGATATGAAGGCCCGGGCCAAAACCCGCCGGGCCTTTTGGCCTAATAGGAAGCTACGCTACTGAGAATTTCACGATTCATATCCCTAATTGTAATTTTTACGTGGATTATTTTTTTAGGTCGATAAATCGTTTGTTGACAATAATCATCGAAGTCTTGATAAATTCCGTTTACTACCTTAGGCCTAAACAAGAAAGTGTTTTGTTTCCTGTCACCCAACCGAATCGCCGTTTTTACCCCCGACACAACAACTTTTTACCCCTTCATATTTTTGTTGCTATATTTTGTTTTTTAAACATATTTGTGTTTTGGCCTTAACAGAATATAATTCAATCAGTTTTGCATGTAATTTGAAAATTGTAAAAAAAGGTAACATATTTGTGTTTAGATCTACTATTGCCTGTGTTTCTACGAGTTTGTTTCAAAACAGATGAGGTCTACCTCTACCTCTACCAAATTGACGCATAGATAAAAGTCGTAAAAATCTTTAAAAAAAATCCCCCCACTCTCCACACACACACGCACACAATTTGTTTTCCGATTTAAGTCTTAAAGTGAGTACATCATGCTTTTTATGGGGGTCTAGGTTTCCGATTTAAAATTGACAAATATTAATATTTGTTATTCTACATGACCAAAACATAATGAGCCTACAAAATCTTTTATTTGTAACGAAATTCATTCTGCATAGTAATACGTGCTATCCTAGGTGACGCACCAGGGTTAATTTCAGCATGTTACGTGCGATTTAACCCTAGTTATATGGTGTTCTGAAACTTTAGACATTAACAAAATGGTTCTAGCTTCATATTTTGATTGATAGTGTTTTATATCGTGAACTGGAACAATTTTATAATTTGTTTCTAAAAAAATCCTGATGAACCCCTTTTAAGACCATTGGGTATGAATTAAACAAACTTTTTAACATAAAAAAAGATATAATTACAATTAAAGAAAATGGGTACTGTTCATATTCGAACCCATCCCGCTCGCTTTATAATTTTTTGGAACTGCCGCTCTCCCGACTGAGCTAACAATCCTTTACACATTTTGGTGAACTATAATGGGACTTATTCTAAAACCGGAGTTTCCGAATAGACCCGAAGTCTAAAAACAGTCACTCGGGATCAATTAATATGACGTCATATATACCCAGTCAGATTTTGTTGATTTGCATTCGGTCGCGCCGACACGATTAGCACAAGTATTCAGGATTATTTTACTACCGAATCAATCATTTTAACTTCATAGCAAGGGAGTTAAAAACTTAAGAATATTACACAGCGTACTACAAAGTAAGCTAAAAATCTTATTCCGGAGAATGGGCAGCAACAACTTTTTACAAAGGATAGTAGCTTATGCGCTAACCTTTACTGGCCAAACCTATTAAATATTATATGAAGACTATTAAGGCCATGTATATTTCTTAAATATTAAAATCCAAGAAAGATGGTGTTGCAAGAGAAATAAAATATAAAATTAACTGGTTACAAATCTGAATACACTATCCTAGGAGAACAATACAGCGTATGAATACATTTTACGCAAGATCCCGTGATGAGCACGTGAGGACGATGATGACGATTGATCTATTTATAGCACCCACAGCAAAACGATGGAACAATAGATATACAATATATTATTTATCGAGGAAATTATTTGAAATTTCTAAATGACATTACCTTATTTGTATCCGCACTAGAAAAGAAGAAACACCTGATAAAATATGGGTCTTCTTTTTCAGACAATGCGTCGATTCATCAGTGAGGCTGTAGTTAGGATTCGTGAAAAAACATGGTTACTAAAGCTTGGTGAACAAGTTCACCCTGCTAAAAAGAAAAAAAGAAAAAAAAGAAAAAAGAAAAATAAAAAAATAAAAAAATAAATAAAGAAATAGAAAAATAATAAAAGAAAAAAAAATCTGAAAAATGAAGGCCCTATCGCCTTAAAAAAATAAAAATATAGCATATTTAACTAAATCAAAGGCCATAACTCCGATGTTACTGGTTCGATTTGGCTGGTTTTCGAACTTGTTCGAGCTTTTATTGACATTAACAATCTGTTAGTGTTTGGTAAAGATCGGATGAAAAATGAAGGCCCTATCGTCTTAACGAGGCAAAATATAGCATTTTTAACAAAATCAAGGGCCGCTGTTTCTAGTCCGATCTGGCTGGTTTTTGAACTTGTCCGAGACTTCGTTGACATTAACAATCTGTAAGTGTTTGGTAAAGATCAGATGAAAAATGAAGGCCCTATCGTCCTAACGAAGCAAAATATAGCATTTTTAACTAAATTAAGGGCCATAACTCCGCTGTTACTGGTTCGATCTGGTTGACTTTTTTGAACTTATCCGAGCTTATATTGACACTAACAACTGGTAAAGTTTGGTAAAGATCGGATAAAAAATGAAGGCCCTATAGTCTTAACGAGGCAAAAATATAGCATTTTTATCTAACTCAAGGGCCATAACTCCGCTGTTACTGTTCCGATCTGGCTGGTTTTCGAACTTGTCCGAGCTATCATTGACTTAACAATATGGTAAAGTTTGGTAAAGATTGGATAAAAAATGAACGCCCTATCGTCTTAACGAGGCAAAATATAGCATTTTTAACTAAATCAAGGGCCATAACTCCGCTGTTACTAGTCCCATTTGGCTGGTTTTCTAACTTATCCGAGCTTACATTGACATTTACAATCTGATAAAGTTTGGTAAAGATCAGATGAAAAATGAAGGCCCTATCGTCTTAACGAGACAAAAGTTAACGACGGACGGACGACTGACGGACGACGGACAACTCTGCATCCCATAACCTATGCATGACTTCGGCCAGTAGAGCTAACAACTCCCTCCAATTGGCCTAAAAGGTGACCACGATATAGTGTTATTAGACACGGTGCGCCACCACATCGAGCTCGACTCCAACGTAGGAAGATCTGGACCTGGGGAGAAAATGCAGATAACAGGGCATTAAGCAACAACTTGAAGGGTTTGCTATGAACTTCAACAACAGTCCATACCAGTCTGTTGAGAGCATGTGGGCGTCATTCAAGTCTGCCACCACATCACCCGTTGTGAAGTTTGTACCATTCAAGACGTCCAGTACCAGACAGACTCATTCATGAGTTGAAACTAAGCTGAGACGCTTGATGAGAGAAAACAACGGACCCAGTGGAGAGCAACGAAATAAAAGAAGGGCAAAGACTGGCTGAGATACAAACACCACCAGAAAACTGTCCAACAAATGACTAGACAGAGAAAAAAATACCTCCAAAACGTAATCAGTGAAGATCTGAAGAAAGTTCCAAAGCGTTTCTGGTCTTTATACCACGAGTAAGAAACAGGATTCCGATGGGTGTATCCACTTAACGATAAGGAGGGCTTTCTTCAAAGCGACAGCACCAAGTTGGTCTACACACAAGAAGACACAGCTGCATGCCAGACAAACGTCCCAGTCCAAACACATCTAGGCCGAGTATGCGGCGTAGCCAAACTTCTGCATGACATGAACCCTCACAAGGCAGCAGGCCAAGACTCAATCCCAAAACATTAGCAGCAGAAGAAATATCACCTTGGTTTAAACATGTTTTATTGCAACATTTATATTAGTTTGCAAAAGGGTTGGGCCACAAGTTCTACAACATTAATATATTTAATGAATCTCATCAAACCTAAAACCTTTGATGCTGACGACAAAATATTATTGATGTGTTCATTCCATTTAATATCATTACTTAAAGTTAATCCCAAATGTTTGTGATGTTCTACAAATTCTAATTGCACATTATTGAAACATAAATTTGGTTTTCGAACATTTTTCGATGCTGATATAATACTTCAGTTTTGTTTGGATTAAACGTAACTAACCATGTTTTAGCCCATTTTAACATTATGTGTAAATCATGATTTAAAATACCTTCCATATCATCTATATTTGATGTCGAAACTGAAAGTGAGCTGTCGTCAGCAAATAGTCTAGTTATGCTTAGCATATTATCAGCAATGTCATTTATATAATATATTTAAAAAAAAGAGGCCCAAGAACAGATCCTTTGGGCACATCGGCTAAAGTTAATTTCGAATCTGATTTAGCCGTTTTTACAAGAACTCTTTGGGAATCGATTAGAAAGATAATCTGCGATCCATAGCAACAGTTTGCCATCTATACCATTGTGTTTGATTTTAAGTAGTATAGTGCTTTTCTCCAAACAACACGGAATATCACCTGCTCTCTCCACGAACACATTCAAACATCTCGATCATTTCTTTGAAGCATATCTTGAATGCATCTGGACTTGTACCACTATTATTTTCACATAGACCGTAAATGTTAGCTCTACACAGTATAACACCTCAATTTATTCTATATCGCCATGCAACACAAATAGCAAAACAACACTTACGACAACTGCTCTATGAACCAGCATTTGCTCAAAATGAAAGCAGACGACCTTTTAGTGTGAAAACTGTCTAACCACATCTCGTTATCCTTATATAAATATTAGTGCTAGTCTGCACTCTGATGACAGATTTCTTTGCTTTTTGCACCTATGTATTTGGACATATATTCTCAATACAAAAACTGCAAACATACATACCTCTTTCATTCACTTAATCAATTACACATATGTACATTAATAAGATAATTACGCGTTCGTGTACGTGTTACCATTAGGATGAAAGATCAGTCAATTTTATAATTATGTTTAGCTATATCTTCTTCTAGTCTGAAATTTGTATTTATCGCTACATTTATTACAGATATTTGCTACATGACGTGTGACCATAATTATATTTCAGGCCTGCCAAATCTCCGGATAAAATCCGAATTTTTTCAGCCGCTCTCCGGATCTCCAAATTTAAGTGTACAATCTCCGGATTTTCCATCAAAACAAAATATTCATGATTTAACAGCTATACTTTCCCAGTTTATCAGCTATTTCCCGAAATGGTCGTGTTAGGCTCACTAGTCAGAGGAGTATTTAAAAGTTTTTCGAATCAGTGGGGGTCATCAACACCTAAGGACATAAGTTTAGTTCCTTCAGTGACATAACGACATTTACAATAGCAGCAATATATCTGTGCCTTTTTAAACTGGTCAACCTAACTGAAATAGCAAGTGTGGGAAACTAGAAACACATTTAAATTTTGTTTATAGACCACCAGATGTACACCAAACGTGGATTGATTTATATGAAGGACAAATTGAAACTGCTAACATTTTTAAATTTGAAACTCACATTCTTGGTGACTTAAATGTTAATTACATGCCTAATAATTCAGTCTAATTGTTCAAAAACAAGAGATGGCAATCGTTTATACAGAAATTCGACCTAACACAATTAGTGACAATTCCAACGCGTTTAACTCAAAAGAGTTCGACCATAATTAATCATATTTATACCACAAATCCCAACATACTTTCTGATGTAAATATTCCATTTTACAGTATAAGTGATCACTATCCGGTGTGTTGCACACGTTTGTTCAGACCAGTTATAAGTAAAAACAATACACACATATCTATCTTTCAAGAAGTTTGATCTAAACTGATTTCAAGAACAATTAGCTATGGCTCCACTTGAATTGACTGAATTGTACAGTGACCCTAATCAGTTTCTTAATTGCCTTTACAATTTACTTAATAACATTTTATGTAAACATGCTCCTGTAAAAAAGAAGAGAGTCAAATATCGTACTCAACCAGAATGGTTTAATGAAGGGATCAAAAACGCTATCTTTGAGCGAGATAGATTGCACAGGCAGGGCGAATATGATAAATATAAAACTATGAGAAATAAAATAGCATCTATGATAAAGAAAAGCAAAAAAACTTTTATAATGACGTTATCAGAGAAAATAAAAGTCCAAGCTATTTGTAGAAAACGCTTCGAACGATAAGTAATCCTAATGAAGGCAGATTGGAAATGCATCTTTACCTAAAACTATAATTATAAATGATAATATTATACATGGAAATTTGAATATTTTAAACGCATTAAATGAACATTTCATAAACATATCTAATATTATAGAAAAAACGTCATTTGTCACAGAAAACTTCAAAAAACTGCAACAGTGTATGAACGAAAAACTGAAGTTCAAAACCATTTCTATAGAAGAAATAACACCATACGAAGTTAAACTAATAATTGACAAATTAGATGTTATGAAATCTACTGGACTTGATGGAATAGGACCTAGAATTCTTAAATATTGTGGGGACCATATAACTTATGCTATTGCACATATAATCAACAGTAGTATACTTTATGGAATATTCCCCGATTCTCTTAAAAAAGCATTTGTTATTCCAATTTTTAAAACTGGGGATAGAACCGACCCGAACAATTATAGACCAATTTCTATTCTTCCGACCATTTCAAAAGTTTTCGATCGTCACATAGCGACCCAATTACATAAATATTTTCAAACGACTGATCTTTTACATATGACACAATCAAGATTCAGAAAATTGCACTCCTGTCAAACTGCTCTAACAAGGCTAATTGATTCATGGTTAAAAGACATAGATTCTGGAAAATATGTAGGAGCAATATTTCTCGACTCTTGTGGATCATCAAATACTACTGTATAAACTTAAATTGTACCATTTCTCAGACAAAACCATTAAATTGTTCACATCATATTTAAGTAATCGCAAGCAAAGAATGAAGGTTAATGGCCAGTTTTCTGAAGAAATTATAATAAAATCAGGTGTTCCTCAGGGCTCCTTCCTAGGCCCTCTTTTATTTCTCCTGTATATTAATGACATATCAATATCACCAAATGCAATAAATATTGATATGTATGCAGATGACTCTACTCTCTATGAATCTGATCATAATATAGATGTGATCGAGAAAAAATTACAGGAAAGCCTGAATGCTGTCAAAAGTTGGTGTTGCATTAATAACATGGCACTGCAGCCTTCAAAAACTAAATGTATGCTTATCTCCACAAAATATAAGGTTAAAATGCCACCAAAGAAATGTTTTTATATATTGATGATGTCTTAATAGAAAAAGTATCTGTACATAAGCTTCTAGGTATATATATTGATAATACACTATCGCGGAAGTATCAAATATTTAAAGTTTGTTCAACACTCAATACTAAAATTGCATTATTAAAACATATTATTTACTATCTAACAGATGATATGAAGAAAATATTTTATAACGCTTACATTATGTCATCGTCTGACTATTGTTGCACTATTTGGGGAAAGGGAGTTAATTCGAAAGCTGAAATCATGAAAATAACAAAAATTCAAAAAAGGGCAGCACGAATAATACTAAATAAAGACTTAAATACTAGTTCAAAGTTAATGTTTAAAGAATTGGGATGGTTATAATCATTCGAAAACCGATGTCTATATCATATAGGAATATTATTTTTTAACTAGTACCAAAATACCTGTCAGATCTAATTTGCTTCTCTCACAATGAAAATTATATGTTGCGTTCCATTAGGCGAACAAATCTTGTTCCACTAAAACATCGAACAAACTATTTTAAAGATTCTTTCAGCTATTACAGTACAATAGTATGGAATACAATTCCTTTACATATACGTAACACCAATAGCTTTAATTCGTATTAATACAATTTAAAACAATTTATTTTCCAAAAACAGGATATAAACTAACTGATATTACTATATAATTATGTCGCTGTTGGGTTGTTGTTGTTGTTTTTTCTTGAGTGAAACTGGCACTGTATTCATGTTATAGCTTAAATATCCGTCATATATGACACTATAAATATCTTGATTGTGAATTAAGAATATTATGAATGTATTAACCAATGAGTGTTTGTCGGATATGAAGTATTGTTGTGTATATGGATGTTTGCGTGTGTGCGCATGAGTATGCCTGTTTTTATATGTATTTATAACTGTTATAGCATTATTGTTCGAAGGCCACATTGAAAATAAGTGTTTACAAGTATTTTATATGCATAACTTAATGTGTTTTAACCTTCGTTAAATAAAGAAATTTTTATTATTATTGTTCGGCGCCCATTATTATTATTGTGTGTGGTTCCACTATAACAGCTGCTGCTGTGTGCGATGAGTACAATTTGTATATAAAAGATATGTAGACTTTGTTTTTGCATTTAGCACGCATCTGTGTAGAAAAGTAAGTACACTTTCATTAAAAAAAAAGCAATTGTGGTAGAAATTTAACCAAGTCTTTCTCATAGAATTACTATGCTAATCTATTATTTTATACATAACTATCAAAAAATGCATCAACTTGTATTAATTGATAATTTAAATTTGTGCTTTAAAAAAAAAGTGCGAAAATCAAGTCCATTTAAAATGCTCTTCTCGCGCTTTAAATCTTTAAAATTTCAGGACTTTGTGTTAAAAAGTTTTGGAACCTGATATTTCCTTCTTTTAATCACCTACATTTCTTTTATATGCTATGTTGTATCTGACACATAACCTACATCTAATGGTATTGAATTGAATAAATAAAAACAGCTGTACCCTTGACCTGTTTAGTAAATAAGCAACATCTTTCTTACACGTCTTCTGAGTTCAACTTTTCTGGTGATTTTCAAGCGAAAATCTACTTTTTTATATAAAAAAATGCACTATTGCAGTTTATCCATAATTTAGTTGCTTTATTTGAAGTTGCATCAAATCATTAATATGTGACATGTTAACGTTAATGTTCAATGGTGAAAGTATATCATTGGTGTTTTCAAGACATACAGTCTCTCTCTCTCTCTCTCTCTCTCTCTCTCTCTCTCTCTCTCTCTCTTCGTACCTAACTGTAAAATAGTCCTACAGTCTCTCTCTTATTTTATTTTATTGATCCTTATTGTTTGGTATATAATCAGGGTATTTGTTTTAATTAATTAATTATAAGGTTCATAGTATAATTAACCATAATCAGGGAGTACGTTATAACGTACTCCCTGCCATAATCAATCTGATCAGTGTTAACCAATAAGCAGGGTTTTTACATAAGTAACGCGAAACTATGTTTCTACCCATGCTAGTATACATTTTATCGGGAGACTTTTTTTACATCGGCACCGAAATAATTTACGCATGCGCAATCCTAGGGGGAGTGTTTCCGGTTAAAATGGTATGAAATTATCATATTCATGTTTTCAGGGATATCTTCATAAAGCTCCCATTATAATTCGTTTGACTGTGTCATGAAATAGTGTTTACTAATAGCAAATTACCTTTTTCCAAAGGAACTTTAAATGTATACACCAGTTAAATGTAAAATCCATATCAAACATAGCCTGTAATAACAGTGGGTGGAGTGCGTTATTTATTTACACGTATTGTGTGCATTGGTGATTGAAACAATGTGTCTGCAGTAACCACATTTGATCAGATTTTGATTCATTTGGGACCCTTAACACACGAGAAATTTATGTGCGTGGCGCAGTCAGTAGCGCAGCAGATTTGTAACCGGAGGCCCTGGGTTCAATCCTCCGTGGTGCCACTGAGTTCCGTCAGTGTGTTCTTGGGCAAGACACTTTCCCTTAGCCGCATCCGTCGGATGGGTCCCGTGTATCGGTCTATCCTCCGAGCACATTATGGAATCTATTCGATAATAGAGTACCTAGGGCAGGTTCCCGGATTCCTATGTATCCTTCCCCTCTCTCTGGGGCGGCTCTAAATAACCTATACTGTGTTGATGAGCCGTTAAACAAACATTCAATTATCTTTCACCAAGACCTTCATAAAAGTACTAGCCAAGAAAACACCTTTTACAAAAGTTTGATTTTCCCCAAAATCGAACAACAAATAAGAAAGTTATCACAATTTAAAACCCAGCTATCAATAAATTTTATCTGTCAAATTGCCGTCAATAAACATGTATTGAGACGCTACATACATGTTCGACGCTCTACGTAATGTGTATGCATCTCAATGCAAACGTGTTTATACAAATCAAAAGCGCACAAAGACGCATCTATTTATAGAAATGATCTTAATTTATTCAAACCGAAATGATTCTTCTTTTCAATGAAACATTCCTTAAACATTCCTTTCCACTGGTTGCTGAGATATTTAAGTTCCAAGTTCACCTATAATCAGCAGTCAATCATTCAATGAATTTGTTCTTTTTTTTACCCGCAATTTTTGTTTCATTTTTTTTTCCAGGGCCTGCTGTTTATGAATCAGGAATTCTTTTTAAAAAAGTCCTCCGCTACGTGGAGATATATGAAAATTAGTAAGATGCCCCAACACTGCATTTTAAAAATGGCGCCATCCAAGAATTTATAAAATCAATACAATCCGATCTTCATGTCTTGTTTGCTGAAGATATATTGATTATTTTATAAATTACTTCATTGAGACTGATAAAATGAACTTAACTTTATTCATCCATGATATTTTAAAATTCATATGTTATACTTTCATTGTCTAAAAAAGAATTTGAAAACGATGATTATGACAGACATAAATCGCACATGCGCAGGAAGTGTTGTCCTTGTTAATCATAGTTATCTTTTATGATTTTTAATGTTTTCTCCAAAAAAAATTCAAATGCAGAATCTTTCACTTTATGCTCAGAAACATGTAGCATGGATCGACGTACAATCCATGTTGGGACAATTGAGAGTAAAATACTATACACTAATGAATGATTTCAGTGGAATAAAACATGCAATAAAAACAGTCATTATTTTATCAGTTTCAGTTTCAAATATCAGCATACATTGCTTCCCAACTTGTCAGTAAGAATGTAATTCCACTGAGATATAGTTTTTAAATGCCATTTTAATAACTTTTAAAGACGTTACACATTTTTCATTAGACAAAACAAAGCAAGGTCCTTATATATATAACTGCTCTTGAAGCAAGGCTGTATTCTAAAATATGGTTGTCGTCTATTGATAATTTTGATAGAGCATCAAAAAATCTGACCAGTCAAAAATAAGAAATACCAATACATTCTGGTAGGTGATAAACTCGGTCTTTATCTTTGATGTTCAACCAAGTTTACTGTTAAAATTAAGGTATCTGCAGTGTGATTCGTTTAAAATCCTGCATATTCATGCAAATTGATTCAATATATGTATCTTTTAAATTCAAAATCCTGAAAATTAACGTCTTTTCTTCTCTGCCCAAGATTTTTATTTTACTACAGAACCTTAGAACCTAAGGATAACAACCGAGAAACATAACTGAAAATAAAATAAAATCTCAACATCTCTGCAATGAAAAATTATGAATTGATTTACGGCTTATCGGAAGAGTTATACAAATCGACTCTACAAAAAACAAACTGTTAGTGTTTCATTTTAATTAATAATTTGAAGAATAGTTTACCGATTTTTAAAAGCCATGAACTAATAGAAAGTGTATCAATGTCTATTTTAGCCAATTAATTTTCTTTATTGGTTTATGGCGATAAAGAATCTATTCCGCTGGTTTGGAAACAAACTCGCTTTCTTCATTAGGTGACCGTCATTTTAATTTTGTTTGAATTTTTCTGATTTTACCAATTTTCAGCAACCAGTATCACACCTTTACGGTAATAATATCTCATAAAATTTTATGTCTTGCAATTCCTTGGCCTTTCATCTTTCCATAAAGATTACTTCTAGCAAGTTATATATTTAGAAATGTTGAAAAAGAACATCAAATTGTAGCACCATCTTCTGGGGCGAATTATGTGTATTTAACATGGTTCTAATATTTCATGTTCATCTTCAACATTTCAAAACATAACTTGCAAGATGTAATCTTTATGGAAAGATGAAAGGCCATCAAGTTGCAAGACTAAAGTTGTATGAGATATTATTGCGTGAAAATTGGTAAAATCAGAAAAATTAAAACAAAAACAAAATAGCAGGTCGTCTAATGAAGAACGCAAGTTTGTTTCTAAACCAGCGAATTAGGTTCTGCATCACCGAATAACAATAAAAAAAAAAATTGTCTAAAAGGGAAATTGTGTACACTTTCTATTGGTATAAGACTTTTAAAATCGATGAACAATTCTTCAAATTATTAAGTAAAATATAACACTACCGTTCATTTTTTGTAGAGCCGATAAGCATAAATCGATTGATAAGCCGTTAATCTATACATACAGGTAGAGACGACGACCGTATTTTGGAATGCAGCAATGTTGACAAAAATAAAATAATGTGTTTTTTACACGAGAATCGGTGGTTATGTGTGCGTTTCATCTTGTTGTTTACTTTCTTCTTTTTGGAGATTGTTCTTCTCTGATATATATTTTAAGCCAACAACATGAATATTTAATTATTTTGTTTTTAAACATCGGAAGTTTGACTTCACAGCAACAAGTAATTATCACAATAACAAAGATTAAATGTGGAAAAAACTGCTGTATGACAACTAAAATTGAGTCCCTTTCACCATAAACAAAGTTTATACAGCAGAAGCGGATACGAGAAGGTTTGATAATTTTATAAGTCGGAGAAGTTGAGATACGTTGTTGGAAATTGTGCGAGTCCGATACGAGTTGTTGAAAATTGTCTTAAGTCAGAGATGTTTTGAAAATTGCCTAAGTATAAGAAGTTTTGACAATTTATAAGGAGATGTTGAAAATTGTCTGCGAGTCTGAGATCAGTTGTTGAAAATCGTCTAAGGTCGAGGCAAGTTGTTTTAATTTGTGTAAATCCTAGATGAATTATTGGATATTGTTTAAGTCCAAGATGTGTAATGTGTCGCCTTACAAAATGGTTCATTCTGCAAGTTCTGGCAAAGTGGGCTAAAATGAGCCATATATGTAACAAGTGACCTTTCGTTTTCGTGGTATCAAACTAATATTCATGTTACCAAAGCAAGCGATGAATAATTATATGTAACAGAAATTCATTTCAGATCCGGTTTATCTTGATACAGAACAGGGCTGGCAAGACGAGGTTGGCCAAATGGTATATGCATTTTGATGATGATGAGAAACAGAAACTGATAGAGGAGGTGCATGCTGTCGTCACTGTCCGAGATGCCAAACATACAAATTTTGTAGAGGTATCAGTGTTTTAAATATTTCAAATTATTTGTTTAGTTGTCTTATTTGGCATTTTCTAAATGTAATGGCATTGATTCAAAAAGCACTTTTTAAGACAGGGTTCTCAATAACTTTTGGTTGAGCAGGCCTTTTTGAAAAGTAACAGGCCTATTGAGCGCATTATTTCCTGCAATTGGGGCTGTTTTGAATGCCTTTTAAATCACACTTTAAAGTGCAATTTTATAAGCAATAGTCCTCTATATGCAGATACAAGTACTGCAGTGCTGTAGTTGTATCTGTATTTAGAGGTAGTGCAGTATGTTGACAATTATATTTATTGACCGAACTTCAACAACACATATCCATTTGAAAATTGTATTCTGAACACCACATAACTACAAAATTCAACAACAAATACTTTCTATTATCTCTACAAAGTTCAATAACACATACTATCAATGTATACTATCAATGTCACTGTCCTCATCTTTTTTTTTCTTTTTTTTTTTTTGAATGATTTTGAAGCGGTCATTTCGGCCGGCGGCCGGTTCTTATTGTGAACCCTGTAAGTGTTGTAGGATTTTAAGTGCCAAACTGCTTAAATGTATTTCCTGACCTCATTATAAGTAGTTTTTCTTTGCACGTCACTACATGTTGTAAGTGTCTCTGGCAGACTATTAATAAATTATATTTGTTATACACTCGTGGTAATTTTGTCTAATTTCAGTTCCGAAATTTCAAGATAGTATATCGTCGCTATGCTGGTCTTTATTTCTGTATCTGTGTCGACGTGAATGACAACAACCTGGCATATTTGGAAGCTATACACAACTTTGTAGAGGTTCTTAATGAATACTTCCACAATGTCTGTGAATTAGATCTAGTCTTCAATTTCTACAAAGTAAGTGTTTGATTGAATGGCAATTATATCTCAGTACTGTTATTTTAGAGACTGTCTGTACAGCATAGTTACAACAGTAACTCTTCTATTCCATAAAACTCAGATACCAGAATGCTGACAAGGTGGGTTTAACTTGCTTCATTTAGTATTATACACAAATATTTAGACCAAGACACTAAAGTGTAATAGATAGCCTTACATGTTTTGGCAAACTTTAAATTTAAAACTTCATGTTGAACATTTGCAAGTTCATCTTCTGTTTAATATCCAGTTATAATTGAAAATATTCAAGATGGCCGTCCTGGCAATGCTCAACAATCTTATTTTGTTAGCTTTCCTGATCAAAATACTGTGGTGCGCCGTTCATTCTGACGACCGTCCGCATACCGTTTTTTGTGGCACCTACTTCTGAAACTGCTCGATTGATTTTCATGAAACTTTACTGGAATGTTGGTATTAATGTGTGGTTGGTCCTATTAAAGTAAAATTCACGTTGATCAGAAATCCAAATAGCCACCACAGCTTATTGTAACAGATTTTCAAAGGAAAATTGTGCGGGAACTACTTCTCAGAAACTCACGATTCGGTATTGATTTGGAACCTTTACCTCTTCGACTGTTCTATTTATAACGCATTTTAATTCTTTTTCAGGTATACAGTGTTGTTGATGAAATGTTTTTGGCCGGGGAAATACGAGAAACAAGCCAAACTAAAGTGTTAAAACAACTGTTAATGCTTTCTTCCTTAGAATAACAATTAACACTACTCATTATGTTTTATTAATCTGTTATATGTATAGTACTGGTCCATCCAGTCGTTAGGTTCGACCCCATTGTTATGGTGTCGGGTATAAGACACTGATTTGGAAGGTGGGGTGTTCAGAGATAAACTTTTTAGAATATTTGGATAAGTAGAAATGAACTTCCTGCACTATAAACATGATAAATAATGTTAAAATTACCTGACCCATTCCATATAACTCTTTAACTGTTATAACCTGCATGAGATATTTATTATCTAATTTGTAAACATAGCTTGGACCCATTGAACAAAGGTGATCTCGTGCTGAAATATTTGGAGTCAAGATACCATCTGTCATAAGTCTTCATTTTAATAGATTTCAGTTTAGATTTTCCAGTCTACATGTGACCTAACTGAAACAAAATATACATTCAGGACCATGATGTTTAAAAGTTAAGACCGCTGCATCTGCATGAAGAATAATCATTTTCTCTTAGTATTTAGTATCATTTGATTTCATAGCTTTGTCTTGCATCATTTACATGTATAATTCATAGCCTTGTCTTATATGGATAATTTCATGGCTTTGTCTAATACATGTTTAATTTCATAGCTGTCTTACAGATCATTCTATAGTTTTGTCTATGGATGATTTCATAGCTTTGTCTTACTTGGGTGATTGCACGGCTGTCTTCGCTTTGTATATGGATGCTTTCATAACTTTCTTTAACATTAATAACTTTATTTTTGAAGTCTTAAGTCAGAAAACTAGCATCATAATTGCTTTGCTTTTTAACTGAATGGATTGAAATTCCTGGTAAAGAGTTTTCCCCAAGGCTCACTGAAGATTCAGTAACATCTTTGCCAATGTTACACTTGTACTTGAGCAAAGTAAGACCTTTGTATCACATAACTTCTGGCCCAGTAGTGAAATAACACAATTCTAGATTTTTGTTAATCCACTGGTGGTATAACAATATTGATGACGTCACACTTTCTGACTGTGAATTCATGAGTTAGCTGATGAGAAAAATCTCGCATTTGTACAAATTTATTATTGAATTTATTAAATACTCATCTACCAAAAGTATATGCCGCTCGGCAAGCCGTTACATAATTGTTTAACAAATTCAATAATAAATTGTCACCCATGTAAGATCCTTTACATATTGGTTGCCCAGCATGATAGGACAGTTTAAAGTAAAACATTTGAATTCATTTGTTGGTATAAATGTGTATCCATTACTTATGATTATTAATATCATTTTATTCATTGTATTTAATAGTCTATTAATTTTGTACCTCAAAAGAGAAGGATTTGTTTGTAAAAGATGTGCAATTTATGTAAAATAATGTATATATAAATATTAAATAGTATTAGTAGATACAGATAACGTTGTGATATTTATTTAACCATTTTTAGCTCTACTGATCAGAGATCAGCAGAGCTTATGCCATGGTGCTGTGTCCGTCATCCGTGTCTGTCTGTCCGTAAACTTTTTTTTGTAGCGACTTCTCTGAAACTACTGAATGGATTTTCATGAAACTATACAAAAATGTTGCCCATGAAGTATAGTTGATCCTAGCAAAAATTCATGTTGATGTGAAATCAAAGATGGCCACCAAATCTAAAAATAGATTTTTAAAAAACAAGTTTGTAGCCACTAGTTCTTGAAAACTAAAAGTGATATTGATTTGGGACTTTTTCTAAAATGATCAGCATGACATGATGTTGGTCCTTGTCGAAAATCTTTTTGATTCGATGTTAAACATGGCTGTCAGCGGCTATCTTTGTTTACATAGAGTTATCTAGTAAAAACTTGTAGCGACTACTCCTCTGTAACTACTCGACAGATTTTCATGAAACTTCACAGGAATGTTGCTCTTGATGTCTAATTGATCCTAGCAGCATTTCAGGTCGGCCAGAAATTCAAGATGGCTGCCACGTCTAAAAAATAAATTTTCAAAAAACAATTTGTAACGACCTTCTTGAAAACTATGATATTGATATGCGTCTGTTCCTAAAATGATCAGTATGACATGATGTTGATCCTTGTCGAAAATTATTTTGATTTGACGTTAAACATGGCTGTCGGTGGCCATCTTTGTTTACATAGTTATATAATGAAAACTAGTAGCGATTACTCCTCTGAAACTACTCGACGGATTTTCATGACACTTGAGACGAATGTTGCTCTTGATGTCCAGTTGATCCTAGCAAAACTTCAGGTCGGCCGGAAATTCAAGATGGCCGTGGTGGCTAAAAATAGAATTTCAAAAAAACAAGTTTGTAGGGACTACTTCTTGAAAACTAGAAGTGATATGGGACTTTTTCTAAAATGGTCAGTATGATGTGATGTTGATCCTTGTCAAAAATTATTTTGATTTTACGTTAAGCCAGCGGCCATCTTCGTTTACATAGAGTTAAATAATGAAAACTTGTAGTGACTACTCCTCTGAAACTACTCGACAGATTTTCATGAAATTTCACAGGAATGCTGATCTAGCTATCAAAAACCTATCAATAGAGCTTCAAGATCATTGACCTTGTTATATAATCTGTCCATAGGTGCATGTGATATGAAGTTGGTTCTTATATTCAACTTTTTCCGTGTGGTTCCCAGGCAAGAATAGGGCTACTGCTTATCCAAGCAGAGGGGTAAACAAAGGGGTAAAAACACCATAAATTCATGTTGGTCAGGTTCATTTAAGATCTTCATCATGACGCCTGTCATGTTACAGGTGAGGCTCGAGTGATAGCAAAAAAAACAATGGTTGTACTCCAGCAAAAAATGGAGTGTTTGCAATTTATAGCAACTCTGCAGCTGAGAAGGTTCCAAGCCCATATTTTTAGCTTGTAAATGGAGTGGGCCTGGAATGTTTATTCCTGTTGGCGCCATATAACTTGAATTATGTCGGACATCGTAATGAAAGGTTTACACAACAAGCACCGTCGGAGAAAGCGCAGCGCTACTATTTGCTTTTTCAGCGACCAACAAATTATACACCGGATATGGTCATGGAACGTGGAATCTCTCTTCCTACAAGCAATCTATAAAGAAATAGCCAAGATATATCCATGAGCAATATGTACAAGTGAAAAAGAGAATATTTAAAGAAAAGAAATAACAGGTTTGGTACGGGTGGGTGGGGATGGGGGGATGATAATTGCCATGGGAAAAAGTTTACCATATGTACACTTAAACAATATAATTAAACAAAGAAAAAACTTGTGAAATGCACAAGGTATTTTTCGACAGAGAATGGGTTGATAATAGAGATATGCAGAGCCATGTACTGTGAACAATATCACCAACAGACAAGTGTGGGTATAAATGAGGGAATGGAATGGTTGGAGGTTAGGGGCCCATCATACAGGGGGTATGATTGAGCTAAAAATAAAAAAGAATAAAAAAGAATAAAACATAGTGCATGTTCTGTGGGCATCCAGGAAGCCAATGATTTGCACCTAAATTACTTGTGCACCGATCTAGATAATGCTATAAGGAATCCCAACCCAAAATTTGGTTGAGCTAAGACAGTTATAAGAGCTATATATATACATCTATATACAACAGCTTACTGTTCATTGCATATTTTATGGGCCATCACAATTTTGGTTCCATGGAAGCCCAGAATATAAAGACACCATTACTTATGCAGCCCTCTAGATAATATAAGGAAATCCAGGTGAGCTAGGACAAAAAATGTAAACGATAATACACCTGTCATTAATGCATGTTAAATTTGATGTGACATGGAACATTGCACATTTTAAGGAAACATATTTAATCAGAATTTGGGTTCCATGGCAGCAGGAACCAGAATTAGTAAATGCAGCCCATAATACTGTAAGAAAGCTCGTGGCCAGAATTGCTAAGACTTGTATAAGAAATGCTTGAAAGCCCATTTTATGTTAAGGAAAATTGTTTACTCCTTTTTTCCGGGTATATCCACAAGTATGGACGTATTTGACCATACAATCGAGCCAATTTTACTATATGGCAGCGAGTGCTGGGGATCTTTTGGTAGAAGGAATTTTAATCCTTGTGACATTACTAAGCTGTCTAATAAGTTTGAATTTGAAAAATTACATGCAAGGTACTGTAAATATATTGTACATAAGAACACCACCACCTTTGCTGTTATGTCTGATTTGGGACGTCTTCGATGTTATCATGTCGATGTTAAAACATTATCATTGTCTAGTCAATAATCCATCCACCTTTCTTGCAGATGGTTTACTTAAATCCAAAAGTCTAAACATTGATCAATTTTCTCCCCACTCCCCCTCAGTAATGTCAATGTCAAAACTTGTAAAAACAGTAAAACTAAAATTATTTGAACAATTCTAGGAAAACTGGGACAAAGACAAAACTAAGCTCCTTCCTGGAAAACTGAAAACTTACTTCATTTTCAAACATGATTTTCAATTAGAAGAGTACCTGTGTAGTATCGATAATTTTGAAAAACGTACTGCCATTGCTAAATTTCGTCTTAAGTTCCCATAGACTGAAAATCGAGACTGGTAGATATACTAATACTCCTGTGGAACATAGATTGTGTGAACATTGTACCAGTAATTCTATAGATGGTGATATTCATTTCCTCCTAATATATCTTACTATTCAGATGAAAGAACTACTTAATAACATCCATCTCTACAGAATGTTCTAATTTTTCCAGCCTGGATTTGCATAAATCAACTTATTTGGCCATTATCTTGTGAAAATATACACATTCTGAAAGCATTGGGTACTTATTTAATGCAGTCTTTTAGAAAACACAAATAACATTAATAGTAATTATAAGTATTATACAATTACTGGTGTGATTATAGTTTAAGGACTGTGGACGACTGCTCAGTGTATGTGCTTTGGTTATTTTGTTATTGTTGTTTTGCTATTTACCAATCATTGTAATCAACGTACTAAATTACATGCCTCTTTGAGGGCCCTTAATTGGTTAATAAAATCTTGTATCTTGGTAAGAGATATAGACCTCTAAACACAACTTACACGCAGAGCTTGATAAAGACTGTAACGGCGATGCCGGGGTAATTACATAAGCTCTCTTAATATTCTTCGAATAGTCCAGCTAATGTATGACGTCGTTGAACTTTAGCCCAGATTTATCCCCATTGCATCATGTGCTTGAGTTAGTGCCATATCTTGACTGTGAGAGAGTATTATTATTTACCGTAGACTTATTTTGGCCATCCCTTACAGTAAGATTTCATTAAAACAATTGAATTAAAATGTGTTTTAAGGTGCACCAACACATGAAAGGTTATATGGCGCCTAACAGGAATGAACGTGCCAGTCTCATCCTCCATTTACATCAAGATAAAATATGGAGAATGGGCCTGAAACCTTCTAACATGCAGAATTGCAGAGTTACTGCAAATTCTATAGCAGACACTCCATTTACGATGGAGCCACGTTTCCACGTTAAAGACCTTGAATGAGCATGATAAAAAATGACAAAATGAATACCCCTCTGCATGTGACGGTGTGTTTGTGAGATTGCAGTGGTTGTATTCTACCCCGGCAACCACGGGGGTCATTAAAACAAAAAATAACGGGAACCTTCTTTGTGTCACTTGCTTAGCATGGCAGACACTTAGGGATCACTTTGTCGTCTGACCGTCACTTTAACCTGCAACCTAACAACGGCCATAACTTTAAAAGTATTTGACCTATGTTCATGAAACATCAAACACATTTTCATCTTACCCCAAGGAATGTCAATAACACTTTCATTTTGGCAGGGTTATGCCCCTTTACATAAAACTTCCAACCTCACTTAGCTCATACTCTGGCCATAAAGCAATTGACCCATGTTCATGAAATTCAAGCACATCTACAGCTTACCCCTAGGAATGTTGTTACAATGCCATTACACATGTACAATAACTCTTTCATTTTAACAGAGTTATTCCCCTTTTCATTAACAATTTATAGATCTTAATTCATGAAGGATTGCAACCCGTCTTCAAACTTTATAGTTAGATTGCCCTTGCTGGAATAGGCACAAGGCAGGTGACACAAATGATTTCTAGTTTCTATACATGTATCTTTGAGAATCGTATAACTATACCATAAATCAGATTTGGTTACCAACAGTAAAAGAAGAGCAAGTTGCAGCATACATTTTAATGATTAATGAGTTATACATACACATGAAAGACATGGGACAACAAGCAGACGGACATAACATATATGAAAACTAGAATTCAAACAAGTAGTACTTTTAAACCTTTTAAAAAAATGTTTTCTTCGAAATTTAAGTTCAAAACAAATTGAACTACTCTCTTATTTATAAAATGAGCTTTTAATACAATCGTCTTTAAAACAAGTACATATTGTAACATGCACATGCCGTTACCCGCTGTAGAAAAGCCAGACGGGTTAACTATGATTTGTAGAGCACAACTAATGTACATTGCGAGAATGAACAGTGCAATGCGAAAAATCATGATGTTTCATCTATAAAAGAAATACATAAAATAGATTCCTCTCATAAAGAACTGATCTTTTCTCACCTTATAAAATGATAGAGAGATTGCTTACAGAGGTCAACAAGTAACTTTTTTGAAATTTTCAGTTTCATGTACTTACAAGTTTAGGAACTTTAGTAGACTATTGTCTGAAGACTGGATTTTGAATGGGCAGTTACACAGGTTTGTGATCTTTTCACAATATCTGGCAAAAGCTTAGATCAAATAGGCTGTGTCAGTGCTTTTCACCACATAATTAGATGCACACTTGCACTGTCTGATACTTCTCTTTACGAGTTAGAGGATGCCAAGTCCCTACCTGATATACCATTGACAAGTAATGGTGTTTTGCTTTTATAGTAAAAGCAGCCCTTGCGCGTAATCAAAAATAATAATATACCACACAAGTAAAACTCCGAAGTTAAACATACGCAAGTGTGCGAGCAGGAAGGAATCCGTATGTCCATGTCAGGTAGGTTCTTAAGTTCATGAAATTAAACAAATATTGTGCAGTTCTAGGACTGACCCAAGAATCTGTTTATTGAGAATCTCTATAATTCATCCATGTAATTAACGGACCCCAGCGAAATAATTGTTTTCGCACAGCAGGGCATCAATTATCTGACAGCAGATAGGCACATTTAAAAAATTAGAAATAACTTGGTGTAACAAAATGCTATCTGCAAATAGAGATAAGGCAGTGATATATACTTCCAACATTTAATATTGCATGGACAAAGTTTTAGCTCATTATCTAGCATGTTAGGTGATTTATTGCCATTTTATTGACCTCATGCTGGGTATGCGGACACCAAGCTGATTATCATGTAACTTGAGCTGAGTTGTAACTACTACTTTTTTCGGGCGAGCCCTAGAAATATATGGTAAACCCAGCATTGTTACAAAGCTACTGCTTCATTACAGTGAACTGGGTTCCCCATATACATACAGATGGATCTGACCATCATCTCATCTATACAAACAGGTGTATACAGATACATGCTTGAATAAAGTCAAGTCTATTCAACTCAACAATACATACAGGCAGAGATCATTAACACAATGCGTCATTTTTAACACATGTAAGGTTATATATGACAGTCTATTTTTTCTGTGGCGCACCACTCACTTTTCCTGGGTAGAACCAGTACTCTACACCTGCCATCCATAAGAATTGACATTTCCTCATTTAAAGTCGAGCTCCCGGTGGGATTCGATCCCGCAATGGTGGAAGGCGAGGTTTTTTAAAACGAACACAGGGTGAGACAGACCATTATACTCAACTATACATACGCAGAAACAGACCTATAAGTATAGGCAGACACAGACCATTAAACCCAACTATAAGTATAGGCAGAGACAAATGATTAAACCAGACTATAAGTATAGGCAGAGATAAACCATTAACCCCAACTATAAGTATAGGCGGAGACAGCCCATTCAACCCATCTATAAGTAAAGGCAGACATACTATTAAACCCAACTATAAGTATAGACAGAGACAGACCATTAAACTCAATTATAAGTATAGGCAAAGATGGACCATTAAACTCAACTCTAAGTAAGGGCAGAGACAGACCATTAAACTCAACTGTAAGTATAGGCAGAGATGGACCATTAAACTGAACTATAAGTATAGGCAAAGACAGACCATTAAACTCAATTATAAGTATAGGCAAAGATGGACCATTAAACTCAACTCTAAGTAAGGGCAGAGACAGACCATTAAACTCAACTGTAAGTATAGGCAGAGATGGACCATTAAACTGAACTATAAGTATAGGCAAAGACAGACCATTAAACTCAACTGTAAGTATAGGCAGATACAGACCATTAAATACAACTATACACATAGACAGATACAGACCATTAAATTCAACTATTAGGTATAGGCAGGCTTTCTACCAGCCTCTGACAAAAAAGTAGGGAAAAAGTAGGAGGTTTCCAGACAGAAAAGTAGGAAAAAGTAGGAAAAAATCTTGGTTATATAAGTTTAGTGTGTGCATTCAGTATAAGCTCAGAGATGAATATACAAGCTAAAACATACCTTGATTGGTCTTTAATAATGCAATTTCTTACACTGATACATCTAAGTATTTTCTCTTTGCTTGACAAGTTTCTGTTGTTGAAATATGTTGCCACCAAAGTCCCTCAACCTTTATGACAAATGATGTAAACCAGTGAGGGACATCTTTGGAACAGCTTTCATCAACAGAAACCTGTCAGTAGGACATCATTTGCTCTTATGCTGCAAATAAACTAACAAAACAGGCATTTTTCTAATTTTCATGAAAAAGTAGGAATAGTAGGAGGTTTTCATGAAAAAGTAGGAAAAATAGGAGGCTGTTAAAAAAGTAGGAAAAAGTAGGAACGGTAGAAAGCCTGTATAGGCAGAGACAGTCCATTAAACTCAACTATACACATAGGCAGAGACGGACCATTAAACTCAACTATACACAGACAGACGATTAAACTCAACTATAAGTATAGGCAGAGACGGACCCTTAAACCCAACTATAAGTATAGGCAGAGACAGACCATTTAACCCAACTATAAGTATAGGCAGAGACAGATCATTCAAGCCAACTATAAGTATAGGCAGTGACAGATCATTCAATCCAACTATAAGTATAGGCAGAGACTGACCATTCAAGCCCACTATAAGTATAGGCAGAGACAGACCATTTAACCCAACTATAAGTATAGGCAGAGACAGATCATTCAAGCCAACTATAAGTATAGGCAGTGACATATCATTCAATCCATAAGTATAGGCAGACAGACCATTCAATCCAACTATAAGTATAGGCAGAGACTGACCATTCAAGCCCACTATAAGTATAGGCAGAGATGGACCATTAAGCCCAACTATAAGTATAGGCAGACAGACCATTCCAAGCCAACTATAAGTATAGGCAGAGATGGACCATTCAACCCAACTATAAGTATAGGCAGAGACAGACCATTAAACCCAACTATAAGTATAGGCAGAGACCGACCATTCAACTAAACTATAAGTATAAGCAGGTACAGACCATTATTTTCAACTATTAGGTATAGACAGACACAGACCATTAAACTCAACTATAAGTATATGCAGATACAGACCATTAAACTCAACTTTAAGTAAAGACAGAGACAAACCATTAAACCCAACTATAAGTATAGGCAGAGACAAACCATTAAACCCAACTATAAGTATAGGCAGAGACAAACCATTAAACCCAACTATAAGTATAGGCAGAGACAGCTCATTCAACCCAACTATAAGTATAAGCAGACAGACAATTAAACCCAACTATAATATAGGCAGACAGACCATTAAACCCAATGAAAGATGATGAAATGAAGTAGTAATTAAAAATTAATGTAAATATACCCAACTAGAAGTATATGCCGAGACTCAATTATACACATAGGCAGAGGCATTATACACATAGGCAGAGACAGACCATTACATAAAACTTTAAGTACATGCAGGCAGAAACTCAACTACGCACACTATAAGACAACTACACATACTATATAAGCACAGGGGGAGACGAGCCATTATCTCGTTCGCATCAAAAGAGCAGTGGCAGAAAAACAACGTGGCTCCAGCGTAAATGGAGTGTCTAAAAAAGAATTTGCAGCAACTCTGCAGTTCAGGGTGAGAAGGTTCTAGGCCCGTTCTCCATATTTTATCTTGATGTACATGGAGGATGAGCCTGGCATGTTCATTCCTGTTAGGCGCCATATAACCTTTCATGTGTTGGTGCGCCTTAAAACCCCAATTCAATTCTGTATAACTATCACATGTGTAGTTGTGTACAATGCTGTTCTGTATAACTATCACATGTGTAGTGTACAACACTGTTCTGTATAACTATCACATGTGTAGTTGTGTACAACGCTGTTCTGTATAACTATCACATGTGTAGTTGTGTACAATGCTGTTCTGTATAACTATCACATGTGTAGTTGTGTACAACACTGTTATGTATAACTATCACATGTGTAGTTGTGTACAACGCTGTTATGTATAACTATCACATGTGTAGTTGTGTACAACGCTGTTATGTATAACTATCACATGTGTAGTTGTGTACAACGCTGTTCTGTATAACTATCACATGTGTAGTTGTGTACAACATTGTTCTGTATAACTATCACGTGTGTAGTTGTGTACAACACTGTTATGTATAACTATCACGTGTATAGTTGTGTACAACGCTGTTATGTATAACTATCACGTGTGTAGTTGTGTACAATGCTGTTCTGTATAACTATCACGTGTGTAGTTGTGTACAACACTGTTATGTATAACTATCACATCATACACGTGTAGTTGTGTACAACAATGTTATGTATAACTATCACGTGTGTAATTGTGTACAATGCTGCTCTGTATAAATATCACGTGTGTAGTTGTGTACAACTCTGTTCTGTATAACTATCACGTGTAGTTGTGTACAACATTGTTCTGTATAACTATCACGTGTGTAGTTGTGTGCAACACTGTTATGTATAACTATCACGTGTATAGTTGTGTACAACGCTGTTATGTATAACTATCACGTGTGTAGTTGTGTACAATGCTGTTCTGTATAACTATCACGTGTGTAGTTGTGTACAACACTGTTATGTATAACTATCACATCATACACGTGTAGTTGTGTACAACGATGTTATGTATAACTATCACATGTGTAGTTGTGTACAATGCTGTTCTGTATAACTATCACGTGTGTAGTTGTGTACAACGCTGTTCTGTATAACTATCACATGTGTAGTTGTGTACAACATTGTTCTGTATAACTATCACGTGTGTAGTTGTGTACAACGCTGTTATGTATAACTATCACGTGTATAGTTGTGTACAACGCTGTTATGTATAACTATCACGTGTGTAGTTGTGTACAATGCTGTTATGTATAACTATCACATGTGTAGTTGTGTACAACACTGTTATGTATAACTATCACGTGTATAGTTGTGTACAATGCTGTTCTGTATAACTATCAATGTGTGGTTGTGTACAATGCTGTTCTGTATAACTATCACATGTGTAGTTGTGTACAATGCTGTTATGTATAACTATCACATGTGTAGTTGTGTACAATGCTGTTCTATATAACTATCACGTGTATAGTTGTGTACAATACTGTTACGTATAATTATCACGGGTGTAGTTGTGTACAATACTGTTCTGTATAACTATCACATGTGTAGTTGTGTACAATGTTGTTATGTATAACTATCACATGTGTAGTTGTGTACAACGCTGTTCTGTATAACTATCACATGTGTAGTTGTGTACAATGTTGTTATGTATAACTATCACGTGTATAGTTGTGTACAATGCTGTTATATATAACTATCACGTGTGTAGTTGTGTACAACGCTGTTATGTATAACTATCACGTGTGTAGTTGTGTACAACGCTGTTATGTATAACTATCACATGTGTAGTTGTGTACAATGCTGTTCTGTATAACTATCACATGTGTCATTGTGTACAATGCTGTTCTGTATAACTATCACGTGTGCAGTTGTGTACAACACTGTTATGTATAACTATCACGAGTATAGTTGTGTACAATGCTGTTATGTATAACTATCACATCATACACGTGTAGTTGTGTACAATGTTGTTATGTATAACTATCACATGTGTAGTTGTGTACAATGCTGTTATGTATAACTATCATGTGTGTAGTCGTGTACAACGCTGTTATGTATAACTATCATGTGTGTAGTTGTGTACAATGCTGTTCTGTATAACTATCACATGTGTAGTTGTGTACAACACTGTTCTGTATAACTATCACGTGTATAGTTGTGTACAATACTGTTATGTATAACTATCACGTGTGTAGTTGTGTACAATACTGTTATGTATAACTATCACGTGTGTAGTTGTGTACAACACTGTTATGTATAACTATCACATGTGTAGTTGTGTACAATGTTGTTCTGTATAACTATAATGTGTAGTTGTGTACAATACTGTTATGTATAACTATCACATGTGTAGTTGTGTACAACGCTGTTATGTATAACTATCACGGGTGTAGTTGTGTACAACGCTGTTCTGTATAACTATCACATGTGTAGTTGTGTACAACATTGTTCTGTATAACTATCACGTGTGTAGTTGTGTACAACGCTGTTATGTATAACTATCACGTGTATAGTTGTGTACAACGCTGTTATGTATAACTATCACGTGTGTAGTTGTGTACAATGCTGTTATGTATAACTATCACATGTGTAGTTGTGTACAACACTGTTATGTATAACTATCACGTGTATAGTTGTGTACAATGCTGTTCTGTATAACTATCAAATGTGTAGTTGTGTACAATGCTGTTATGTATAACTATCACATGTGTAGTTGTGTACAACACTGTTATGTATTACTATCACGTGTAAAGTTGTGTACAATGCTGTTCTGTATAACTATCACATGTGTAGTTGTGTACAATGCTGTTATGTATAACTATCACGTGTATAGTTGTGTACAACGCTGTTATGTATAACTATCACGTGTGTAGTTGTGTACAATGCTGTTATGTATAACTATCACATGTGTAGTTGTGTACAACACTGTTATGTATAACTATCACGTGTATAGTTGTGTACAATGCTGTTCTGTATAACTATCAAATGTGTAGTTGTGTACAATGCTGTTATGTATAACTATCACATGTGTAGTTGTGTACAACGCTGTTATGTATAACTATCACATGTGTAGTTGTGTACAACACTGTTATGTATAACTATCACGTGTATAGTTGTGTACAATGCTGTTCTGTATAACTATCAAATGTGTAGTTGTGTACAATGCTGTTATGTATAACTATCACATGTGTAGTTGTGTACAACACTGTTATGTATAACTATCACGTGTAAAGTTGTGTACAATGCTGTTCTGTATAACTATCACATGTGTAGTTGTGTACAATGCTGTTATGTATAACTATCACATGTGTAGTTGTGTACAATGCTGTTCTATATAACTATCATGTGTGTAGTTGTGTACAACACTGTTATGTATAACTATCACGTGTATAGTTGTGTACAATACTGTTATGTATAACTATCACGTATATAGTTGTGTACAATGCTGTTCTGTATAACTATCACGTGTATAGTTGTGTACAATACTGTTATGTATAAATATCACGTATATAGTCGTGTACAACGCTGTTATGTATAACTATCACGGGTGTAGTTGTGTACAACGCTGTTATGTATAACTATCACATGTGTAGTTGTGTACAACACTGTTATGTATAACTATCACATGTGTAGTTGTGTACAATACTGTTACGTATAATTATCACGGGTGTAGTTGTGTACAATACTGTTCTGTATAACTATCACATGTGTAGTTGTGTACAATGTTGTTATGTATAACTATCACATGTGTAGTTGTGTACAACGCTGTTCTGTATAACTATCACATGTGTAGTTGTGTACAATGTTGTTATGTATAACTATCACGTGTATAGTTGTGTACAATGCTGTTATGTATAACTATCACGTGTGTAGTTGTGTACAACGCTGTTATGTATAACTATCACGTGTGTAGTTGTGTACAACGCTGTTATGTATAACTATCACATGTGTAGTTGTGTACAACACTGTTATGTATAACTATCACGTGTATAGTTGTGTACAATACTGTTATGTATAACTATCACGTGTGTAGTTGTGTACAATACTGTTATGTATAACTATCACGTGTGTAGTTGTGTACAACACTGTTATGTATAACTATCACATGTGTAGTTGTGTACAACGCTGTTATGTATAACTATCACATGTGTAGTTGTGTACAATGCTGTTCTGTATAACTATCACATGTGTCATTGTGTACAATGCTGTTCTGTATAACTATCACGTGTGCAGTTGTGTACAACACTGTTATGTATAACTATCACGAGTATAGTTGTGTACAACGCTGTTATGTATAACTATCACATGTGTAGTTGTGTACAATGCTGTTCTGTATAACTATCACATGTGTCATTGTGTACAATGCTGTTCTGTATAACTATCACGTGTGCAGTTGTGTACAACACTGTTATGTATAACTATCACGTGTATAGTTGTGTACAATGTTGTTATGTATAACTATCACATGTGTAGTTGTGTACAATGCTGTTATGTATAACTATCATGTGTGTAGTCGTGTACAACGCTGTTATGTATAACTATCATGTGTGTAGTTGTGTACAATGCTGTTCTGTATAACTATCACATGTGTAGTTGTGTACAACACTGTTATGTATAACTATCACGTGTATAGTTGTGTACAATACTGTTATGTATAACTATCACGTGTGTAGTTGTGTACAATACTGTTATGTATAACTATCACGTGTGTAGTTGTGTACAACACTGTTATGTATAACTATCACATGTGTAGTTGTGTACAATGTTGTTCTGTATAACTATAATGTGTAGTTGTGTACAATACTGTTCTGTATAACTATCACGTGTATAGTTGTGTACAACACTGTTATGTATAACTATCACATGTGTAGTTGTGTACAATACTGTTATGTATAACTATCACATGTGTAGTTGTGTACAATACTGTTATGTATAACTATCACATGTGTAGTTGTGTACAATACTGTTATGTATAACTATCACATGTGTAGTTGTGTAAAACGTTGTTATGTATAACTATCACGGGTGTAGTTGTGTACAATACTGTTATGTATAACTATCACATGTGTAGTTGTGTACAATACTGTTATGTATAACTATCACGGGTGTAGTTGTGTACAACACTGTTATGTATAACTATCACATGTGTAGTTGTGTACAATGCTGTTCTGTATAAGTATCACATGTGTCATTGTGTACAATGCTGTTCTGTATAACTATCACGTGTGCAGTTGTGTACAACACTGTTATGTATAACTATCACGAGTATAGGTGTGTACAATGCTGTTGTGTATAACTATCACATCATACACGTGTAGTTGTGTACAATGTTGTTATGTATAACTATCACATGTGTAGTTGTGTACAATGCTGTTATGTATAACTATCATGTGTGTAGTTGTGTACAATGCTGTGCTGTATAACTATCACGTGTGTAGTCGTGTACAACGCTGTTATGTATAACTATCACGTGTGTAGTTGTGTACAATGATGTTCTGTATAACTATCACGTGTATAGTTGTGAACAATGCTGTTCTGTATAACTATAATGTGTAGTTGTGTACAACGCTGTTCTGTATAACTATCACGTGTAGTTGTGTACAACGATGTTCTGTATAACTATCACGTGTATAGTTGTGTACAATGCTGTTCTGTAGAACTATCACATGTGTAGTTGTGTACAATGCTGTTCTGTATAACTATCACATGTGTAGTTGTGTACAACACTGTTCTGTATAACTATCGCATGTGTAGTTGTGTACAACACTGTTCTGTATAACTATCACGTGTATAGTTATGTACAATGCTGTTCTGTATAACTATAACGTGTAGTTGTGTACAACGCTGTTATGTATAACTATTACACGTGTACAATGAAGGGCTGTATATAATAATGCACGCATAAAGGTGACAAACCAAGTAAGCTTGGAACTCCAATATATCAGCAGGCAGACATATAGTTAGGGCTATTCCATTTCAACACAAACATACTTTTTGGGGAATTTCATTGCAAATCCACATATCAGGTGAATAATATTAGCATACCAGTATAATACTTATTGATATTATTAATAATGAAACATTATAAATTGTTCCTTCAATTTGATGCCCCGTGTGGTTGCAGGGGTAAAATACAACAACTGCAATCTCACAAGACGGTTACCCCCACCCCCTCCATTCATTTTGTATCATGCTCATTCAAGGTCATGCTTTATCATGACACTGTGTATGCAAATGTTGAAAGTGGCTCCATCGTAAATGGAGTATCTACTATAGAATTTGCAGCAACTTTGCAGTTCTGCAGGTAAGAAGGTTCTAGGCAAATTCTCCATATTTTGTCTTGATGTAAATGGAGGATGAGCCTAGCACGTTCATTCCTGTTATGTGAAGGTGCGCCTTAAAACCCAATTCCTTCAATTTGCTTCCTTTAGACGATGGTAAACCTTGCTTGTTTACAAAATGCGACTGTTCAGCAGAAGTTTTAAATCGTTCACTAAATAAACAGATAATTCCATGAAATTTGATGGGAGAAATAAGAAATTGCATCTGCCTTGACATAAACATGATGATTCTGGAATTTCATTGCAAATCCACATCTCAAGAAGTGAAGTTATCTGTGGTGGCATTATAGAAGTATTTTATTTTAACTTAAATCGAAACAAAATTACAATAAAAACTGTTGACATGCACATAAGTTTTTCAAGTGCCATCCATAGGGTAGAATGCATGAATGGAGTTTAACAAACCTTGAACAGCTCAGGTCATACCTGGATGGGATGGGGAATGATGAGAAAAGCATGACAATAATGGGGATGGAAGATTATTACGTGAAATGAATATCATGTTTTTGATCCCCATATGATATTCAGTTTCCCGGCCATATTGGGGTAGATCTACCTCCAGTTGTGACAAGTTATTCTTTGGCACATCACCAACTGGGTCCATGGGGCATGGGGTAGAGGAATGTTGAAATGGAATAGCCCTTACGTCCATCCAACACCACTAGCATGACACCACTACCACGATTGCATGTTTTATGAGATCCATATAGGAGTAGCAAAGCACGATTCAATACTGATGACATGGAATAGAATATGAAATTGAGACAAAATTTGCAATAATAAAAGTAGATTGCATTTTTATGTAAATATAGAATAAAACTAAAAACACTCCTTAACATGCATGTGTTAAATAAAAATCCTTACACATAATTTAAAGATAAAAACACTGCATATTTACATATTGTCTTCACGCTATTTAGGAGCGCATCAGAAATATAACATCAGCACCATTAGTATGGTATATATCCTCTACGAGTAGACGTATACACCTGGTCAATTTAAAACTGTAAATTAAAGTAAATTAAATCACGCAGAAATAGTTTGTATTATATTAAAAACACTAACATTTATATAAATTTACAAAAAAGCATAGTTTATTTTTGATTCGGTTTATAAATATTAATACAAGAGGTCGATGACCTTGAAGCTCTACTGATAGGTTTTGATAGCTAGATCAGCTAGATCAGCATTCCTGTGAAGTTTTATGAAAATCTGTCAAATAGTTTCAGAGGAGTAGTCGCTACAAGTTTATACAATATAACTCTATGTAAACAAAGATGGCCACTGGAAAGGATCAACATCATGTCATGCTGATCATTTAAGAAGTCCCATATCAATATCACTTATAGTTTTCAAGAAGTAGTCGCTACAAGCTTGTTTTTTAAATATCTATTTCTTGCCGTGGTGGCCATTTCAAATTTCCGCCCAATCTCAAATTTTTCTAGGATCAACTAGACATCAAGAGCAACATTCGTGTGAAGTTTCATGAAAATTCGTCAAGTATTTTCAGAGTAGTCCCTACATATTTTTACTATATAACTCTATGTAAACAAAGAAGTTTAATGTCGAATCAAAATAATTTTTAACAAGGATCAACATCATGTCATGCTATTCATTTTAGAAAAAGTCCCATATCAATAGCGCTTATAGTTTTCAAGAAATAGTCGCTACAAACCTTTTTTTAAATCTATTTTTAGCCATGGCGACCATCTTGAATTTCCGGCTGACCTGAAATTTTGCTAGGATCAATTAAACATCAAAAGCAACATTCCTGTGAAGTTCCATGAAAATCCGTCAAGTAGTTTCAGGAGTAGTCTCTACAAGTTTTTACTATATAACTATGTAAACAAACATCAGTCATGTTCAACGTTGAATCAAAACTTGTTTTTAAAAATCTATTTTGGCCATCTTGGAAGTCGCATCGTGAATTTTTGCTAGGATCAACTAGACATCACGGGCAACATTCCTGTAAAGTTTCATGAAAATCCATCAAGTTGTTTCAGAGGAGTGCTTGCTACAAAAAAGTTTACGGACAGACGGACGACGGACACCGCACCACCGCATAAGCTCTGCAGCTGATCTTTGATCAGCAGAGCTAATAAATGACAAGGTGCCATGAGAAATTCTAGCCTTTCATTGTGTAACAATAATTAAATTAACCAGTGCTCCCTATTCATTGAACATAAATATACATAGAGGACCTTACATGACTGCTCATTTTATATTGAATTTATTGAACGACTTGATAAGATTGTATGATGTCAACTTGTTCCGAGCATCATATTAATTTTGTCTAACGAGTTTAATAAATTCATTATTAAATAGGCACAAATGTGAGATTCTAATATCACAAAACTCAAACAAGCCACATAATTAAGTGACATTTTATATTGTAGCTTCCTATATACAACGTTGTCAGCTGATGACATCGTATGTTTGTTTGACGACGTTGTATGTTCACTCGGTCTTCTCCGTACCCCACCGAACAACGTCGTCGATTTCCATAATCCGGTATTTTAACCGTCACGGAAATTGAGGAGGCAATTCCAATGAACATTGAGCTGAACGGAAAGGACTGAATTATGATTCAACCTTAATTTGCATATTTATTTCACTAGTGTAATTACTAATATGATAAATAAATCATGGCTTTATTACTCCCACTCTGTGATTAAATTCCATAATACGAATCCAAATAGATAACTTTCAAGAAATGATTTGTTGGAATTGAGCACTCTGAACATTTTATAAATACTGCTGGGTTTGATTATAAGAAATTGAGCAAATGTTAGGTGTTTCCTTTTTTCATAAATCGAGCAAATGAGAGTGAATGAAAAAAACATAACATGCCTACCATCAAGTGAATAATTTCCTTATAATTGACTACAGCATTTAAATAATCTATTTTAATTTTAAACCAGTTGTGTATTATTTTAACCAAAACATTTCGCTCTGTTGAACATTCTCGACAAATGACGCTGACATCCTCATTACTTTATCCATGTCATGGTTCAATATTTTTTTTGTAAAAACTGTAAGGGCTGTTCCATTAAAACCTACCTGGGACCCCAGGAAGGCAACTTAATTAACATCTATGGGTGAACCCTATTTTCTGAAATCTGGTTCTTTAAACTCAATTTTGCATCTATGGGTGGGTGTTCAATTTCAAATGTGCCTTCCTGGGGACCCATGTTTGTTTTAATGGAATAGCTCTGGAGTTATATTTTTCTTTCACTGAGAAATTCTGATCATTCACCCATAGAAATATTATATAACAACAAGAGGTCAATGACCTTGAAGCTCTACTGATTGATTTTGATTTCAGGAAGTAGTCGCTACAGACTTGTTTTTTGAAAATATATTTTTAACCGTGGCGGCCATCTTGAATTTCCGGCCGACCAGAAATTTTGCTAAGATCAATAAGACATTAAGAGCAACATTCCTGTGAAGTTTCATGAAAATCCGTCAGGTAGTTTCAAAGAAGTAGTCGCTACAAGTTTTCATTATATAACTCTATGTAAACAAAGCAGCCATGTTTAAGGTCAAATCAAAACGATATTCGACAAGGACCAACATCATGTCATACTGATCATTTTAGAAAAAGTCCCATATCAATATCTCTTATTGTTTTGAAGAAGTAGTCGCTACAAACTTATTTATTTTAAATCTATTTTTAGCTGTGGCGGCCATCTTGAATTTCCAGCCGACCTGGAATTTTTCTAGGATCAACTAGACATCAAGAGCAACATTCCTGTGAAGTTTCATGAACATCCGTCAAGTAGTTTCAGAGAAGTAGTCGCTACAAGTTTTTACTATATAACTCTATGTAACCAAAGATAGCCACTGGCAGCCATGTTTAACGTCGAATCAAAATAATTTTCCACAAGGATCTACATCATGTCATGCTGATCATTTTAGAAAAAGTCCCATATCAATATCACTTATAGTTTTCAAGAAGTAGTCGCTACAAACTTATTTTTTAAAAATCTATTTTTAGCTGTGACGGCCATCTTGAATTTCCGGCCGACCTGAAATTTTGAAAGGATCAATTAGACATCAAAAGCAACATTCCTGTAAAGTTTCATGACAATCCGCCAAGTAGTTTCAGAGGAGTAGTCGCTACAAGTTTTTACTATATAACTCTATGTAAACAAAGATGGCCGCTGGCAGCCATGTTTAACGTTGAATCAAAACGATTTTTGACTAGGATCAACATCATGTAATGCTGATCATTTTAGTAAAATTCCCATATCAATATCACTTATAGTTCTCAAGAAGTAGTCGCTACAAACTTATTTTTTAAAAATCTATTTTTAGCTGTGACGGCCATCTTGAATTTCCGGCCGACCTGAAATTTTTCTAGGATCAATTAGACACCAAGAGCAACATTCCTGTAAAGTTTCATGACAATCCGCCAAGTAGTTTCAGAGAAGTAGTCGCTACAAGTTTTTACTATATAACTCTATGTAAACAAAGATGGCCGCTGGCAGCCATGTTTAACGTTGAATCAAAACGATTTTTGACTAGGATCAACATCATGTCATGCTGATCATTTTAGAAAAAGTCCCATATCAATATCACTTATAGTTTTCAAGAAGAAGTCGCTACAAACTTGTATTTTAAAACTCTATTTTTAGCTTTGGCGGCCATCTTGGATTTCACATCAACATGAATTTTTGCTAGGATCAACTAGACTTTATGGGCAACATTTCTGTAAAGTTTCATGAATATCCATCCAGTAGTTTCAGCTGTGAAGTCGCTACAAATAAAAGTTTACGGACAGACAGACGGACAGACGGACGGACGGACGGACGGACGACGCACCACGGCATAAGCTCTGCTGATCTCTGATCAGTAGAGCTAAAAAGCAGATAATGGAACTGGGATACTATACCCTTCACTGTATAAAAAACATGAGCGGTGGACATATTTTCCACAACCTGATTGTATTGCATGCATTTAATAGTGGCTCAACAACTACAAACAAACAGACCTATATAAAGCATCTTCTCTCAATAGTAACAAAACAATTCTGACTAACATTTACAATTTGCTATCATAAATTAAAGATAAATACTCATATCAACATTACAAAACAATCATGCAGATCAACCACATGTGTAAGTTTATCACAAACGGTGATTATATGTACATGTATCAAAGTTTTTTTCTATCTATTGTTTGGGGCACTTATTTCTGCTTAAAGAATTTTTTTCTAATTTTTGGACAAAATTCAACTGCAACCTGAAATATATATCTGACAGTGAAACATGCATTTTTATTGATATTAAAATAAAAAGTGCCTCACTTTTTAAAATCGGCTCTGAAATAAAATAAAAATTCACATGGAAAAGTTGTTTTTGATAGAGAAGAAACAGAAACAAATTGTTTTACAGATTTAAATCCAAAATGGACTTTAATGTGTTAGATATTAGTCTAACCCTGAACATTTTATTGCAAAACATAAAAGCTAATTGAAGGTACTTGACATGTTTCGTTTCCTGCTGTCCCAGAACAGGCAGTTTACATGAGACAAGTTCTATTAAAAAAGTATTTTGGGTGTAAATATTTTTATTTCTCGAACCGTATTGTGAAATGTGTTAAACTGAATGCTTAACAACCTTTGGGTGAAACATGTGCCCTAAACAATAGGTGTCTAATCACCAATTCGAGGGATTGGTGCAAGTCTGAGCATACTAGATTTCTGTATGAGTTTCACCTGACTTGCACCCAGACCTGGCCATGTTTTCACATAATAATGTTGTTTGTTAATTTAGAAATATAAACGAAAGATGCACATACAGAAAGAAGTAAGTATGAATAAAAGAATTACATTTAAAGTAACAAAAAAGGGGCAAGAAGAAAAACAATTTACAAATACTGAGAAGGCAAATCGTCTACAAATTATTCAATTCATCGAACTGGTCGGGTATTGTGGTGAGAAGAGATCTTCTGTTATTTTTCACCATTTTTGGCGAACGAACAGTTCTACATCTTGGTGAATGTGGTGACGATCCAAGTCGCTTAACAGGCTTGATTGGAGATCTTGGTGAATGTGAAGTTCTCAATATTTCGACAGGCGTCTTATTACTTGCTGTCCTCCATGTGACGGAATCTATTTTAACAGGCGTGGTTAGAATGGATGCCTTAATTTCTGGACATTTCTTTGCGGCAACAGAGTTCTCCTTATTCCCCTTGTCTATTCTACTACAGTCCAGTCCAGGCATCTCACTTCGCGGTGTGCATACGGAGTTGATGGTATCCTGTAATGACTCGTTCAAGTCTAGCGGATGACCGTCCAATATGCTTTTTTTACTGTCCGGATCTACCTCGAACACTGAATCCTCGAGTATGTCATTGTCCGTGACATCACAACTCTGTGTGGTAGTGTCATGTTCATTTTGATTTTCCTCTTTTGTAATATTTAAACTATTGCTTGCAAGATATCTATATTTATTTAGTGCAGGTATAGCCCCATCTCTGTCGGCATAGTAGATACTTGGTTTACGCTTGAGCGGAGTATTTTTATCTGCTTCGGTGTTATTTGATTGGGAAGCCAGATCTGATGGTTTTATCAAATGGGTTGAAATCGGTACTTTGGCAGTTCCAAAGGATACTTTCTCTGTTGAAGTATTCATAGCCTGTCTTATAGCTTCGATATCTCTGTGACTACTCTTAGCAAAGGCGTTTGGAATCGTAAGCGGTGACATTCCTCGTTTACGGGTTGTGGAGTTTGGAAATCTAAACGGTGATTCGTGTCGACTAATCAGATCTTTCGTATCTTCAGCAATCCTATCAAACTGGCGAACATTGTTTCTAACATATCCTGCGTTATTTTTCTGTATAGCAATAAGACTTTCGCGTCGTGGATTCAAGGTATCAGCTTGTTTAAGCATCAGGGGAAATTTCACGGAAGCAGGGATTGCAAAATCATCAAACTCTTCCATTTGTTCCGCCTTCTGTTCCTTAATATATCCAGCTCTAGCTAGTAGTTTATGAGTCTCTGCCGAGATCTGCAGATTTGGTTTAACGTTATTTTTTCTTTGTCCCGTGCTACTATTCAGCAAACTCTTTGACCTCGATACTCGAGAAGGTGTCCTGTCGCATTCACGATTTAGGTCTTGCGAGGAGACAGATTTCTTATTTTGGAGATTTGTTGGCTTTGCAACCAGCAAACTTTCATCAAAATTTGCTAGTTCAGTTTGCGTACTAGTTTCAAAAATTGTTGTATCTGCTGCCGACTTGAAGCTCTCTCTCTGGTCTAAAACAGAGCTAGTGACCACGTTAAAAGTAGCATTTGAAGATTCATCCTCCATAGGCTCTTCACACATGGAGCCCTTCCCACTGTCCGCAGAGATTGACCGCGTCATTTCTCTGTCTCTACTGATTAGAGGGGGCGAGTAGTAAGACGATGAAGCTTCACTGAACAAACTATCTTTACTCTGCTGTTTTTGATCAGCCAGAGTCTTTGTAAATTTTAAATCATTATAACTGTTATCACCAGTATCATCGATGTTTATAGTCGTGGTACAAAGTTTCATTTCTGGTACAAAGATTGCGGTTCCGCCCGATATTGTAGAGAATCCTGCTTCGGACTCCTCATCACACTCGTAACCAGCTGCAGAATCTCTGCACTTACTGTCAGATAAAGTGACAGAGGCTACACTAACTGTGGACTGACACCTTGATACGGAGCCTGGTGAATCCTGACTCGTATCCTCACTCCTATCTGCATCATGACCTGAAGGCATCCCTTGCTCATCGTCGTAAGTTTGTTTCTTGCTATCAACATAATCGTCTATGCTACACTCCAACTGTATAAAGTGCTCAGAATCCGACACGTCTGCTACGCTTAATGGAATTGGATAACCAATGTCTGACTTGTCGAGACCAAAGCTTCGTCGCAACTTATGAACTTCGGTTTGATCGCCTTGCAAGAGACCGGCTTTTATTGAGTTAGGTCTGCCACGTTTCAAGCTTCCCTTTTTTGTGCTGTTATCCAGGATGCTGTCGAAGGAATATGAGCGATTGTGTCCCTTGGGTGTCTCCGATCTACTCTGACAAATAATCATACTGTCAGAGACAGACTCTTGAGCAGGAATATCCCCCAGCATGACATACTCGCCAGCCGCGAATGACCCAGAAATCACTGGCTCGGACATTATCCTTGAAATATCAACTTCCTTGTCATCGCCCGTCACTATGAAGCCTTCATTTAGAGATCGACGTTCATCATCACAGTGAGAGATCACAGACTGCTCGCACATTGAAGCAGAAAAGGAGGCATTCTGGGCAATAGCAGCTATGGGAGATTCATCTTTGATTGTCTTATGCAGTGGCTGGAGTGTGCTGTGGCTCGAAGTGGACGTGGGACTGGCTAGACGCTGGCCAATTTGGAGATGACTGATATCCTTCTCAGTGTTCTCTGGGAAAGCCTGAAAAGTATGAGTTCAACAATAAAATTATCTGGTGATGAAAGTTCTGTGGGAAAGCCTGAAAAGTACAAGTTCGACAGTAAAATGAGCTGGTGATGAGTTCTGTGGGAAAGCATGATGTACATGTTTAACAGTAAAATGATCTGGTGATGAGAGTTCTCTGGGAAAGCTTGATGTACAAGTTCAACAGTAAAATGATCTGGTGATGAGAGTTCTCTGGGAAAGCTTGATGTACAAGTTTAACAGTAAAATGATCTGGTGATGAGAGTTCTCTGGGAAAGCATGATGTACAAGATTAACAGTAAAATGAGCTGGTGATGAGTTCTCTGGAAAAGCCTGAAAAGTACAAGTTCAACAGTAAAATGATCTGGTGATGAGAGTTCTCTGGGAAAGCCTGATGTACAAGTTCAACAGTAAAATGATCTGGTGATGAGAGTTCTCTGGTAAAGCATGATGTACAAGTTTAACAGTAAAATTATCTGGGGATGAGTTCTCTGGGAAAGCCTGAAAAGTACAAGTTAAACAGTAAAATGATGTGGTGATGAAAGTTCTCTGGGCAAGCATGATGTACAAGTTCAACAGTAAACTGATCTGGTGATGAGTTCTCTGGGAAAGCCTGAAAAGTACAAGTTAAACAGTAAAATGATGTGGTGATGAGAGTTCTCTGGGCAAGCATGATGTACAAGTTCAACAGTTAACTGATCACGTAAAACCGAATTCATTGGAAGGTTCACTGAAGTCAGGATCTTGTACAAGTCTCTGAAAACTCCCTCATTCATGTTTGTCAAGTTTATTTGTATATTAAATTAGACAGGCCTTAATAATTATGAAATACACAAGGTGAGTACATGTAACAAGAGGTCAATGACCTAGGTGAGTACATATAACAAGAGGTCAATGACCTAGGTGAGTACATATAACAAGAGGTCAATGACCTAGGTGAGTACATATAACAAGAGGTCAATGACCTAGGTGAGTACATATAACAAGCGGTCAATGACCTAGGTGAGTACATATAACAAGAGGTCAATGACCTACGTGAGTATATATAACAAGAGGTCAATTACCTTGGGTCACTTTAATGATAAGTTTTTGATAGATAGATCAGCCTTGGGGACCATTTGTTCAATGAAACCTGAATAGGGTTATACATACATTATGATCTAACTAGGCAGTTGCATAATTTTGATTACCTACAAAGAAATAAATCGAAAATATAATAGATGCATCACCGTTATTATAAACAGGCACATGTCATACAGTCCATCATCCTCATTCAGTAATGTAACATGCATGATATCTATAATCATGCGTATGCCCTGGTCCTTTTCTTAATATCTATCCTCATGTATATGCCCTGGTCCACTTTATGGTATCTATAATCATGTATATGCCCTGGACCACTTTATGATATCTACAAGCATGTGTATGCCCTGGTCCACTTTATATCTATAATCATGTATATGGTCCACTTTATGATATGAATGATTGAATGAATGGTGTTTTACGGCACGTCGACACATGAATAGGTCATATTGTGCGCAAAAACTAATGAAAGATGGAACAAGAGGCCCAAGAGGGCCTGTGGACGCTCTACTGGCTAACATGGCTCTTATAACACCAATGAAGCGAGTGACTGCCATTTACGTTTTTTTGACTAAATCAAGGGCCATAACTAAAGAATCTGGTAAAGTTTGGTAAAGATCAGATGAAAAATGAAGGCCATACCGTATTAACAAGGCAAAATATAGTATTTATTTTTAACTAATATCAAGAGCCATAACTCCTGTTACAGGTCCGACTGGTCCAACATAAAGCTAAAAAAAGGAATAATTTCAACACAAAAAAATATGAAAAAAAAAAAAAAAAAAATTAAAAAAAAAGAAAAGAAAAAGGAAATAATAATTAAAATAAAATTAATAATAATATAAAAAAAGACAGTTGTAAAATCTGGTAAAGTTTGGCAAAGATCAGATGCAAAATGAAGGCCCTATCGTATGTCGAGGCATATTACAGCATTTTTAACAAAATCAAGGGCCATAACTCCGCTGTTACTGGTCCGATATGGTTGGTTTTCGAACTTGACCAAGCTTTCATAGACATTAACAATTTCATGAAGTTTGGTAAAGATCGGAAGAAAAATGAAAGCGCTATCGTCTTAACGATGCAAAATATATCATTTTGAAGTAAATCAAGGGCCATAACTCCGATGTTACTGGTCCGATATGGCTGGTTTTTAAAATTGTCTGAGCTTTCATGGATATTAACAATCTGATCAAGTTTGGTAAAGATCGAATGAACAATGAAGCCCCTATAGTCTTAACAAGGCAAAATATAGCATTTTTAACTAAATCAAGGGCCATAACTCCGCTGTTACTATTCCGATATGGCTGGTTTTCGAACTTGTCCAAGCTTTCATTAATATTAACAATCTGATCAAGTTTGGTAAAGATCGGATGAACAATGAAGCCCCTATCGTCTTAACGAGGCAAAATATAGCATTTTTAACTAAATCAAGGGCCATAACTTCGCTGTTACTGGTCCGATATGGCTGGTTTTCAAACATGTTCGAGTTTTCAACGACATTAACAATCTGATAAAGATTGGTAAACATCGGATGAACAATGAAGCACCTATCGTCTTAACGATGCAAAACGTAGAATTTTTAACTAAATCAAGGGCTGCAACTCCGCTGATACTAGTCCGATATGACTGGTTTTCGAACTTGTCCGAGCTTTCATTGATATTAACAATTTGGTAAAGTTTGGTAAAGATAGGATGAAAAACGAAGGCCCTATCGTCTTAACGAGGCAAAATATAGCAATATAGCATTTTTAACAAAATCAGTAGGGATTAATCATGTATATGCCCTGATCCCCATTATCATATCTATTAACATGTATATGCCCTGATCCCCATTATCATATCTATTAACATGTATATGCCCTGATCCCCATTATCATATCTATTAACATGTATATGCCCTGATCCCCATTATCATATCTATTAACATGTATATGCCCTGATCCCCATTATCATATCTATTAACATGTATATGCCCTGATCCCCATTATCATATCTATTAACATGTATATGCCCTGATCCCCATTATCATATCTATTAACATGTATATTCCCTGATCCCCATTATCATATCTATTAACATGTATATGCCCTGATCCCCATTATCATATATATAATCATGTATATGCCCTGGGGATTAATCATGTATAGGCCCTGATCCCCATTATGATATCTATAAACATGTATATGCCCTGACCCCCATTATGATATCTATAATCATGTATATGCCCTGATCCCCATTATCATATCTATAAACATGTATATGCCCTGACCCCCATTATGATATCTATAATCATGTATATGCCCTGGGGATTAATCATGTATATGCCCTGATCCCCATTATGATATCTATAATCATATTAGTGCCCTGGTCCACTTTATTTTGTGTTTGAATGGTATTATTTTACATTATAACATTTTAGGCCATTTAATGGTCTATTTTTTGTGGCAGAGGCAGACCACCTCTATTGTTCCAGGGTACACCTTAGAACCAATACCGGATACCTCCCGCTTTATGCTATCTATAATCCCGCAGCTGACCTGAACCACTACATGATCATGCATACTAATGACCCCTACCTGATCTCCCTTGCTACCACTCAGTCTCCTAAAGATTCCCTTAGACTTGCCCGTCTTCTTGCCGGCTGACTGCACCGACAGGTTGGTGGTAGACGAGTACCTAGTGGAAATGATGATACACACAATGATCACAGGCAGATTATATACCGACACCAGGATATACCGGCTACACTGTACTGCTACTTCCTTCTTGTAAAACCCATAATGATATAAACAGTAAGAACATGTGTCTATGGGACACAGATGCCTAACTCTGCATTGGAGACAGCAAGACGGCAACCAGGCAAGCAAAATATAATTGTTAAGAGACATCATATTTACCAGTTTGGGCTATTTCATTAAAACATGCATGGGACCCCAGGGAGGCATTCACCCATAGATGCAAAATTTCAGAAAATAGGATTCACCTAGAGACATTCATTAAATTGCCTTCCTGGGTCCAGGATATGTTTTAATGGAACAGCCCTTACCAGCTTTTATCTTAAATTGCCAAACAATAGATACCACATGTAAACAATACTGTGTACAGAGTTGAAATTTTGGAAGAAAGATAAAATATCAATTAAAGTTTAGTGAAATATTTGAAAGCAGCAATACAGGGGACCGCATACAAGCAGATTAAAAGCATTCCATACAAAACATACCTAGGATTATCACTTCTGGTTATTTTTCTATTTCCCGCCCTTTTAAATTTGTACAAGAACACTCTGTACTACAACACTTACATAGTTTTATACAAAACCTGTACAATATGGATAAAATGTATCTGAACTGGATAGCCCGAATATAACAGCTTGTTTTATTCTTAGTTTTTTTCAGGTCTAAAGCATTTATAGAATGATTTTATGACGACAGATTGCAGTGCGCAAAATGTCAAGGGGGCCCTCTTATAAAATGTAAAAAAAAAATGGAATATGTAATTGAATTTTCAGGGCTCCGGAAATATGGTTGCCCGACGCCCCGGGCAAGTGGAATTTGGGTGCGGGCAGGTGTCCGTCGCAAAGCTGGTTGTCCGACACTTGCCCGACTGGACGTTTCCGTTTTAGACAAAAAATCAAATGAAAACTCGGCTTATCATAAAGTGTGCTGATTACGAATTAACCACCAGTCGCTTTTGCGCGAGCGGTAATTCAGGAGTGTCATAAATCTGACCTGTTTTGTTTTGTGATTGTTTAATCCCTCCCACTTACACAGTTTGTCAAAACCTGATTGGCCGACGAAAGTTTGAGTTGCCAATCAGAAATGTCCTTGCGCCGATAATCTTGCTTGATTGGCATTAATAATATTCATCTCCCTATTACTGAAGTGTGTCCTCTACTAACATGTTTGATAAGATAAGACCATCCCAAAAATTTAATCCAATTACAATCGATTAGAGGTAACCATTGTAAAGTTTGTTGACTTCTGTTATGCAGTATTTTATGCGCAAGATAAATCATATGTTTAGCCAAAGATTCGAATTAGGTAGAGTATAACCGCACCAAGATTTTATGCAACGCATATTGTATATTGACGCTGATTGTTATCGGAAAAGGTAATGAATACACACTTATCAGTCCACCAAGTATTTATAGCTGTGTAATAGGTGAAACGCGGGTCATTGGAAAATTGTAAACAAGAAGCAATTTATTTTTAATAAACGATTACGGTATGTACTGTACCATACACAAATAAAGTAGAAATTAATTACTGGCACTAATTAAGGAAGGTATGTGAATGCAGCGGGTTGCTTTATTGAAGTTATTTTGACACATATTATTAAAAACAAACTTTGTTTGCGAGTTTGTATTTTGTTTGGCACATTTGGTAACACGATTAATTATATAACTTTTGTGGCCTGACGGTGACGATTAAAGCTGAGTAGGCAGATGTTGTTCGAATTACTATAAAGGGAAACTTTTGAAAACACATTCATGAATGTTGATGTAGTTTAGAACTAATATGTCTTGAACATCATCATATAGTCGACATTTGATTTTTATGAAAGTATATTATAGAATATAATAGTGTTATTTGAATAAATATAATCAAATGTTTTTTCCATCTGATTTCCACAGTATAGTACAGTGTAATGTTACAGTTTTTTACAATAACCAAACATAAGAATAATATTGAAGTTGGCGCGCAGCGCCTAAAATTGTTTGGTATGTTCACAAAGGCTTGATTTTGGGGCAAGTGACTTTTAAATTGGGGCAAGTGACATTTTGGACAGGGCAAGTGGATTTTCAAAATATTTCCAGAGCCCTGATTTTGAAGATCTTTTTTTTATGTTTTTTTATTTTATTTGTTTTTAATACGGAATATCAACATTAATCACATATTTTTATATTTCAATTTAACATGAGCACCGCATACAGTACATAATATACCCATAATTTTTTTTTGATTTATAATTTAGTATTGTAAAGGAAATACATCAGGGTTCCTCCTCTCACCACGGACAATGTATCTATCAAGTTTCATGAGTGTTTGTGAATTACTTCCGGAGCTATCACGCAAAATGCGTACTAATTACGGATGGAGGGGCAATCCTAAAACATAATGTTCCGTTTTTTAAAACTTAAATGTTTAAAAAAATCACTGACAAACTGCACCAAAACAGGTGGTAATATCATGGTCACAATTAATAACCTGATTGACTGATAAACACTTATTGCATAATTATTATGGTGTATACACCAACCACTAAGTCGGTGTCCTAGCGAAACCAATTTATTTAATTCCAAGGTTTAGCTTGGTAATGGACTCGATATTTGACGCGCTTGAAATGTTTTACAACAGCAGCCCTAATTAAAAGGACAGCGGTGACTTTCAAGCATTGAGGCATTTTGTTTTGGAAATCAATCACTGTACCGCTGCACTTAAATTGTCTGTGAAGAACCCTGTAATGCAACTGTGTAGCCATTTATATATATGCATTCATGTCGAAGAGAGCCAAAACCTTTAATAGTAGAATAATGATGGTTACTCGTGCAAAATGTGTCTACATGAAGAACATATGATGACATATACCGCTATGAAAATGATGAAGTGCAAATGCAAATACAAAGCATATAATGTCAGAAAAAGAAAGAAAACCTCGACTCCTTTAGAAAACATAGTATCTTCTCGGCAGTAATAGTAGTATTGGGATTTTAAATAAAGACATACATGCATATATATGTTTGTTAGTAAGTTTATAGAAGAAGATTTTCGAGTATAAATATTTAAACATGGCTGGTCCATGACAGCTGTATTTATATAAGATGTGTAGTATGGTTGATGAAGTTGTCTTTGACATTGCAAGGCATTAAATCGTTTCATTCTGAATAACTAAGGGGGCGCAGCTATACCATGCTCTAACTTACAATAAATGGAAGTTAGAGAGCGGTAATTATTCTGACAAGGTCACTAAGTACACCATACTATAAAACAGATAAGTACATACTTTAAACAAAATATGGAGCAACCAGTTTTTGATACTGAAATTTTTCAACGAAAGCATACCTCTTCTTTTTCGTAGTGCTAGCAGGACTAAACAGTGCAATTTTCTTGCGTGGAGTCTTCATATTCTGTCTGGGCGTACACTGGTATGGACGGGGTGGCATACTGGGCGTATCCAACTGAGCTCGCCTCACACCTGCAAGAAGATTATATGAACAAACGTCGAAATTAAGAGTCAGCAGACGGGGATTTCCCCCTGCTACTTTGACTGGTCTACACAGCTATTATTATACGTTAACTTGTGTTTTATACAAGTATCGATCAAATTACCTGGCTGCTCTGCTCTGTTGGCTGCTTACTTGAAAGGTTAATGACAATCCTGAGCTGTTGATAAAAGTTTGTATAAACAGGTTGGAACAAAATCGTCCTTCGGATGGGGACGTAACCCGGGCATTCCACTGTATCAGTCTATCCTCCGAGCATGTTAAAAAAACATAGAATCTACCCGGTAGTAATAGTATGGCAGGTTTCCGGCTTCATATATATCCTTGCCTCCTCTCTGGGCAGCTCTGAATAATTATAAGAATCTGTTTATGAACCTTTAAACAGCATTCAATTACTGTCATAACATTTTTAAGAATTGATCGCATGGGAAGCGAGTTTGAGCACATCAACCCGGGATGATGTTCAGATGTTGCCTGTGATCACTGTGATGCTATTCTTTCTTCAATAGTTCAGACTTTTACAAATCTAGTCTAGATGCAGGTTTATTGTATGTTTACACTTTGGTTGTATGGCTTATGGTTCCCATCAAACACCACTTAGTGGCACTTACCTCATCAACAATGACATTAACACCTTTTTTAATGTTTTATTCTAGTGAAAGTTTGTCCACAAAATGGTAATTAATGCACTTTTAGTGCTAAATGGTGCCATTTCTATTGAATATTCAAGCGTAGAATACAAGCGTAGAAGACAGCGAGACAAACTTACTGTTGATGTCCATCTTCCTCATGCTGGATGCTGGAGTAAACGGGGTACTGGCCAGGGCTGTGTGTTGGGGCAGATGGTTAAGAATGGCCTTCCTGCAACAAGTCATGTACAGTAACACAATAACATGGCGAATACTAGAAATTGTTATTGTCCATGGGACAAAAGCGTATGGCTCCCCCACTAGCCTGAACAGGCATAATTGACGACTCTAGGTCCAACCGTCCTCTATTGATCTGAGATCGTTTTGATATTCAATATCCCTGTGACGGTATCTACTATCTGTATCAGTAAGGCCACATAAAAAAATATGTGTGGTTCAGGTAACCCGACCGACCCTATTTTTTTAAGGGGCCGACCCTAAAACTTTTTATGCAAAAATTTAAAAAAATAAAAAATAAATAAAAAAAAAATAAAAAAAATAAAAAAGTATTTAAAAAATATTTAAAAAAAAAAATTAAACAAAAAAAGATAGTGGTCATCTTCTGGTCATGACCAACCATCCTTCCAAGTTTGAGGACCCTAGGTCTAACCATTCTCTAGTTATTGATCGGACATCGTTTTGATAGTCAATGTCACCGCAACCTTGACCTTTGACCTAGTGACCCCAAAATCAATAGGGGTCATCTACTTGTCATGACCAACCATCCTTCCAAGTTTAAGGACCCTAGGTCCAACCATTCTCTAGTTATTGATCGGACATCGCTTTGATAGTCAATGTCACCACGACCTTGACCTTTGACCTAGTGACCCCAAAATCAATAGGGGTCATCTACTTGTCATGACCAACCATCCTTCCAAGTTTGAGGACCCTAGGTCCAATAGGTCCAACCATTCTCTAGTTATTGATCGGACATCGTTTGTGACACAGACAGAGAAAGAAACAGACAGAGAAAGAAACAGACAGAAAGCACAAAATCAATACAAAATCAATACAAAATCAATACGCACATAAAAAGCACAAAATCAATATGGCTCCCCTACCACACTTTGTGTGGGGGAGCCATAATGATTCAGTGTTTGTGTCAGTTTCAGCTTTTGTATGGTGTTCAACACATGTAAGGTTATATATGACGTTCGATTTTTCTTTTTGTGGTGGAGGCAGACCACCCACCTTTCCAGGGTAGAACTAGTACTGTACACCTCCCGTCATACGTAAGAACCAACACTTCCTCACAAGTCGAGCTGCCAGTGGGATTTGAACCCGCAGAGTGAAAGGCGGAAGGTTTACAATGCAACTTTGTTAACCCTTCAGCCATGGAGAAGCTCAGTTTCAGAACTATGCGACATACTAGAAAGGTGATCCACAGAACAATTGTGTCGCCTGCTATGTGCGTATTTCAGAAAGGACAATGTAACAATATTTAGTTTAATGGTGGTGCAACCCTTCACAAATTATGGAGCAGGTTTTTTTAAAGTGTTACAGTTTATGAAAAGGGGCATAAATCTGCAATGGATAATTCATAAAGAAGAACTATATAAAGTTTCATGACCATAGGTCAATATTTTGCCAAGTTATGAGCTAGGTTAGACTGAAGGTGAAAAGGGACATAACTCTGTCAAAAACGAAAGTCCGAGTTATTGAACATGTGTAACAACATTCCTTGGGTTAAGATGATTGATTGATTGAATTGGATTTTATAGTCGCACCAACAGCTTAGGCGACTTTCCAGCTTCCATTGGTGGAGGAAGACCCCAAGGCCCCTCCGGGCAATTTTCGAGCACTTGCGGGCAATGGGTAGAACCACCGATTTCAAGTCAGGGACGTTAGGGTTAAAATGAAGATGAGTGTGAAGTTTCTTGAACATAGGTCAAATACTTTTCAAGTTATGGCCAAGGTTAGGTTGCAGGTTAAAGTGAAGACGACGGACAAAGTGATCCCTAAATGTCTGCCATGCTACGCAGACGACACAATAAAAGGAGGTTAAAAGAGTTTTTTTCGACAAGCAAACCTCAGTACCTGCAATTTGAGCAAGATACCTTATGGAGCTGCAGTTGACAATTTCTAAAGCCTTCGATCATTTATCCTCCAACAGAATTTTGAAGCTAACATATCTTTCCATTAATAATTATACACATATATATACACAGTTGCAAAAGAAACAGGACACTTTAAACATTTTAATTTACACCCAATCCTCTTTATCAAGCGACAGTCCCTTAATGATTTGACCTATTGAAAAACAAATGATGACATGATCTTGGCAATGGAAAGATAAAAACTTTGGTACCAAACGTGGCATATTCATTTTGGAATTTGTCAATTTAATTCTAATTTTTTTTTATATACAATTATATCTAAACAAAACTCAGTGTCCACTTTCTTTTGCAACTGAGTATATATATATATGAATAACTAAGGGACACAAGGCAATCTTGGAGTTTTTTATCAGGCATCAAAATTTGCATCTTGATTCAAAATTTGCATCTTGATTTATTAATTCAGTATCCTTTTAACTTTAAACCTGCTTGCATATAAAGAGAATTTTAAGTTTTGATTTTTCTTTGCTGGTCTACCTTTAATTATATTACAGGTGCAATAAAATTAACAGTAAGCAATATGTAACAACTATTATTATAATTAATATTAATGATTGCAAAAATGCAAGTATGTAGAAAAAAATTCAAGATTGGTGCATGTTCCTTGAACAGTAACAAACAAAATGGACATTCCATACTTTTTTGATGCAGAGAACGCCTTTCCCTCAGTGGCCGGCAGGGCTGTCTTCTTTTTCCTCATAATGGGGGTAACATCGGTGGCCGAGAACTGAAAAACTTGCTGAGCATCACTGTCATCTGTTGTCCTATTTGCGACCCTCTTGTGACTGGAGGTGCTCATCTGGCTGGCATTGCTCCCTTGACTAAGACCGCTAGTGTTGGTCTTACCATCCGTACTACGGCGCCACTTGGTGATGCTCTGGGCAATGCTGCTCACAAAACCTGCATTAGTTTAAACTTATTTGTTTTACATCATTTGTAACAAAATCTCTATGAACTTATTTTAATCACTCTTGATGTCTTCCTGGATAGAACCAGTACTAAGCAAATGTAGATAAAGTGTCTTGCTCACACAAACCTGCATTGAAATACACAACAATACATTGGTCAAGTACTGTATACAGGGCAAGTCTATATGTTTTTGAGTTACTCTCGTACGTAATATCTGAATGGTCAAATTGATAAATTGTTAAAGAATTTATCTAAATTTGTGCCCTGTGTATATATATGGTTGGGAGAAACTTGTCTAATAAATAAATTATATAACAAGAAGTAGTTGTTTTGGGAAATCAAGAGCATCCACAGGTGGTCACTCACTGTGGAGAGAAAATTAAGATGAGCTATACAATGTGATTAGGTGTCTTAAAGGGACACTGT
>JAWPHD010014632.1:0-60040 GCA_037043455.1 Cyrtodaria siliqua
GGTACTCAATGACTTGGCAGAAGCAAGTAGAGCTTTTTTGTCATTTTTATTTTAGAAACATACTATTATTGAGATTAAGCCCTATTGTATTATAATTAGACGGTACAGTAAAAATCAGTTAAACATTACGTGGTCCGAGTTTTAACTTTCATACCCCATCCGACCCCTTCTCCAAGAAGCAAAAACGGGGTTGGCTGGGGTAAAATCTTAATGTCGGCTTAAAAGTTTGCATATTGTAAAATTTAAATATTTAATAAGCAATTTTAAGCAGGTTTTTTTCAGTAATTTTTTTTGTAAACATGTTTTATTGTCAAACTATCCATAATAAATTCCTGCTAATATAATATTTTCCATCGCTTAATGGAATTAAGGCTGACCACATATTGAGTAAGAGATAATACACATGTTAAAACACACGTTATGGCTCAGTGAAAGCATTATCCAAAGATGTCTCGTGTACGAATGAATGAGTGAATGGTGTTTTACGGCACGTCACACAGTATTTTATGTTTTTAGCTCTGCTGATCTTTGCTTATGCCGTGGTGCGGTGTCCGTCGTCCGTCCGTCTGTCTGTCCGTCTGTCCGTAACTTTTATTTGCGGCGACTACTCCTCTGAAACTACTGGATGGATTTTCATGAAACTTTACAAGAATGCTGCCATGATGTCTAGTTGATCCTATCAAAAATTCACATTGATGTGCATTCCAAGATGGCCACCAAAGCTAAAAATAGATTTTTTAAAAACAAGTTAGTAGCGCCTACTTAGAAACGCCTACTTAGAAACAAGTTAGTAGCGCCTACTTCTTGAAAACTATAAGTGATATTGATATGGGACTTTTTCTAAAATGATCAGCATGACATGATGTTGGTCCTTGTCGAAAATTGTTTTGATTTGACGTTAAACATGACTGCAGCGGCCATCTTTGTTTACATAGATATATATACTAAAAGATTGTAGCGACTGATCCTCTGAAACTACTTGATGGCATGAATCTTCACAGGAATGTTGCTCTTGGTGTCTTATTGATCCTAGCAAAATGTTAGGTCGACCAGAAATTCAAGATGGCCACTACGGCTAAAAATAGGTTTAAAAAAAAAACAAATTTGTAGCGACTAATTCTTTTGAAAACTATAAGCGATATTTATATGGGGCTTTTTCTAAAATGATCAGCATGATAATTCGTTTAAAAAACTATAAGCGATATTTAAATGGGGCTTTTTCTAAAATGATCAGCATGACATGATGTTGGTCCTTTTTGAATATCATTTTTGATTCAACGTTAAACATGGCTGCCAGCTGTCATCTTTGTTTACCAGAGTTATATAGTCAAAACTGGTAGCGACTACTCCTCTGAAACTACTTGACAGATTTTCATGAAACTTCACAGGAATGCTGATCAAGCTATCAAAACCTATCAGTAGAGCTTCACGGTCGTTGACCTCTTGTTTGAGGTTTGATTTGCGGATGGTATTAAAAGGTCTCCGTATTTAGACACTAGTGTGCTGGGTGCAGAAATAACGTTGGAAACACTGCCTGCGCATTTGATCAAAATTTATATTTACAATTGTGATTCGTCACCAACGTACTCAGGTTATACGTAATGTTAGTGAATCTGTCAGTCTCAACGGAGAAGCTATAGTTACTTGTCTGGAATTTTAAAAAATGAATATAATTGGTCATAATTGTTTCTCGCTAACCTAAGAGTTTTCACTTTTGAAGGATAGATCATTTTTAAAAGGCTTATAGTGTTTATCCGTTTGATGAATTTATTAAAATGAATCTCAACACTTAAAAATATCGTAATTTTCCCAAAGCCAAAGATGTGTAGATAGGAAAATTCTTTCTTTTTTTCTTCCATGCATGTCATATTCTGTTGTGAATGCTGCTTAAAGTGTAACTTTTTTAAAACTAAAAACGCTACTTTTTGTACTATTAAAGATGATTAAATTATACCGGGTGTGTATTGCAATGTTGAAAAAAAACCTTAACTTTGTACCTAACGAATAAAAATTAGGCAACTCAAATCTGCATAATTAGTAATGAGCGTTTGTTTGACAATGAGGGCCGTATAAAATGCGGTTTGTTTACAATGATGGACCGTATAAAATTTGGATCCGACTAAAAATAAATTATCATAGTTACTGGAAACAAAATGAATGCATTCTATGATTTCTAAATTTTCGAATACCCAGACTTCGGAAACATATATTAGAATATCGTCACATGCCAGTCGGCATAATGGCCCCAATCCTACTTACGTGCCAACAACAGTGAAATTTCAGGTTTATTTATTTATTGAAGCCATGCCTAGATAACAATTGTTTTTCATTGAGAAATGAAGTGCAGCAATGTACATTAGGTGTAACTGAAATGTAAGTACACTTTCTTGATGAGCGAGGGCAGTTTATGCCATTTCTTTTAAATATTTATTTACAGCGTTTTATTGGGATGACAGTAGGATAAGAGTGAGATTTGTTGCACCCATAGAACCGGGTTTAACCACCCAGCGGCCTTTTTGCCACTGACCGTTCCATTGTGGTAGCCTTATTGTCAACACTTTTATGTTTGTGATGTCTTATCTTGCCTTTTATTCATCTTTGTAGTAGTTGTTTGTTTCTGTGCGTGTTTGTGGTTGACTGTGGTTCATAAATGCTACATTTCCAGTTCGACTTTTATATCTACTTTTGATGCGCCAGGACATGTACCTTACTTCATTTTTATCTTAGTAGTCACTATTATTTTTTACTGCAGCTATATCCGGTAACTGCTGGCAAGGTGAACTATGTAAACAACGGTTCATCAACAACACTCGTGGTGACGGGAGGGACTATGTTGGCTACATCAACGATGTGCCTGTGTGTTGCGCTTTTTGTGAACACTCCGGCAAGGAGATATCATCGAGATATTGCAACTGTCGGCATAATGGCCCCGATCCCACTTACGTGCCGACAGAAGCGGAACTGAAGGAAGTACAGGACTTTCTAAATGCAGCAAACTCACAAAAGTCACAACACGTGGATTTTGCATTCAAATGCAAGCTCGTATTACTTTTTGTATTGAATGTACTGTACTAGATAGCATATTTCATATCCACCACAGGCTTTGATATTAGCGATGAAAGACCAGAAAAGCAACTTTGAACAAAGATTTGAATCTGCATTATTTGCGTATATGTTTAAAAACACATTACAATTCGTAATTAACGTAACTGCAATTATTCAAAACTATTTGAACTATGGAAAAATGTGAGATAGTTCAACATCATTGAGATGTTTATTGGCGTGTGGGCTATTTGTTTGCTCCACAGATATAAACAGTATTAACAGTGGTTATATATTATATATATGTGGTTATATATTATATATATATTAATTTCTGAATGAACATAATATGTTCTAATATTTCTAATACTGAGTATTACATGATATATCTTGGTCGAATGAGTTTTGTGTCTATACTAAGAAATAATGCTAATAAAACTATTAGCAATATGTTTATTTAGACATGTTAAATGTTAACTGGTGAGTGAATTAATTTTGAGCAATCCGATAAAACATATGATTTTAAAGAATCTTTCATGGGTATCCGGTGAAGATAGGGAAATTCCAACACGAGGTATAATTGTTTTTATCGGAACCTGCCTCGGTTCCGAATAAAACAGTTATATCAAGTGTTGGAATTTTTCTATCTTAACCGGATACGCATGATTGATTCCTTTAAATGGCCATGCATATCATTTACATTCAGTCATTGACGTCGCCTCCTACTAACGTGTCGCATGTTTATTTACACACAGACGTCATGCAACTGTCATTGTTGGTATCAGCGCGTGCCTTTTATCTCCCCCCATAGCCTGTCAGATCAGGCTTTCTTTAACCCATGTAAAACGCGGATAACTTTATCCGGTATGCAAGAAATCTGGTATTTGAGGGAGCAGACTGTATTTACAGGTACGACCGTCTTCACCCGTTTACCTCCTCTCAGTAGCTTAATATGTTTGTAATGCTATGTTTATTTTGGTATTTCTTGTCAGAATGAAAACATTTTATAATATGTGTAATACTAGTATTCTTTCTTTCTTGAAAATTATATTTTGTAATGTTGGTAATATTATGTATAACATTATATCCTGCTAAACATATGAGCCGCAACACACGAAAACGTCCCATCGGACGTTTAAACGACAACGTCATAAAGTAACAATTTATGACTTCGACCGGTAATCAATTAATTACTTATCATTTCTCGTCACTTCCGTGTTTTACCTAATTAGTATATCATAGGGAATAATAAATAGTTGATGCTATAGAAAATGGTAATTGCTTATGTTTTTTGTTGTTATTTAATTAACGACGTCGTCCAAGACGCCGACGTCAACGTCAAAATTAATGGTTAATACAATCTTTAATTTGCAAATTGAGATAAAATCATTTTTAATTAAGATATCAACATAAAATAAAGAGATGTTTAAAGAGAAAATCAACGTGTTTCATAAACATCAAAAAATATAAAATGTCAAAATGTTGTCTGAAGGGTCATTTTCGCGTGTTTCGGCTCATATTTAATCAAGTTATATTACTCCGTTTTACACTTAAATATGTTTTGATACTGTTTATAATTCTGTGTAATTTGCAATAGAATATCTGACCGTGCATGGGTTCATGACCATATCATCATAGATGCGTTTGTTTTATATTAACTAGAAATAAACCTGGCATGTGTACAACCAAATAAAAATATAGACATAACTATATGTTTGCCCTTATGATAAGCCTTTACTTCACTGTATTGTTTATGATGCTCGTGTGTGATATATTGACTTTCATTGTTTACTTCTCAAAATAATGTAAGGACCACAAAAATGATTATTGCACCTCGCACAAAATCCTAGGAATTTCATTTGATTAGAGTGGTCACATGGTGACCCTCTATTATTCTATAGTGGGTCAGTAGATTTCATAGAGGGTCACTGAAACAATATGGACTACAATTCCGATTCAAAGTTTAAATCATTTGCAAATAGTTCTTTAAGTCGTTAGTAACATCATAATAGATTAATAATGTTAACTGTATCGGTCGTGACGTCATGACGTCAATTTGCGCGAACGTCTCATTGACGTTGACGCTCTATTAAAAGGGTTAAATATCGATGTTTGCCTTAAAAAAGGTGATCGATGCAATAAATCAGTTATTGGGTTTGTTACTGACCCCCTACAGAAATATGTGGGGTCGTAAGATATATAGGGAGACTTGGCTATTGCCTCGCCACCTATACATCTTACTGACATCAGATATTTCTGGGGGTCAGTAACAAACCCAATAACTAAAAACAGTTTAACAGTAATAAGTACAGTAATTACAGTAATAAGTACTGATTAACAGTAATAAGTTAATCTTTATCTTATCCATCGATAAAGTTACATTATTTTGTGTCACCTAACCATTGTAAATGAATAAAACTACACTTAAAAATGGCAAAAAATACAATAAATCGTTCAATAACAGGACTCAGATTAAAATATGGTCTTTACATTATTTTGAGGAGTAGATTTATATTATATTTAATTTGTTATTATTACAATACTAGTCTAGTATACAAGTATGGAATCCACTTTCAAAGCAGAATGAAAAACAAAATGCAAATAGTTCAATTTTTTATTTCAATTGGAATTGAGAAAATTTAAAGGGACACACGGCAAGTTTATTATCGGACATTAAAATTACCGTCTCGATTTATTAATCCAGTATCATTTTAACTTCAAACCTGCTTGCATATAACTAAATAAATTTGTTAAAATAATTGTTTTAAATACGTTATTGGTGCAATATAATTAAAAGTTAGTAATATGCAAAAAATACTTTGCTCTATACTACTCTTAGAATTAATATTACTGATTGAACAATGCAGGTTTTGTAGACAAACTTATGGGACAAAATGAGTTTTTAAAAAAAATTAAGATTGCGATATCCCTTCAAAACTTCCAGATACTTTTATGAATGGTCCTTTTGTTTAGATAACAAAGACAACTAAAATAACGGATATAAACATACCGATGTTCAAGGGTTTACCTACTATTTGCGATACATTGGTGCGTTTAGGGTTCTCCCTTTGGCAACCATCATGGGTTACCAACGGCCAATTGGTAACCAATAAACTTTAAACGGATATGGCTGGAATATGGTACCAACCGCATTGCAAGGTTACCATTGGCGACCGATATATTAGAAAAATGACCTGGTAGTGGATACCTGCCATTTTTGTACTTCAAAACCGGACATTTGAGTTTGTAGACATTGTATTTCTTACTATGCTCTGTTTATTTATTGAGATTAAATTCTCAGCAAAACTCGTTTCTGGTGATGATGTTCGTCGCCATTTTGAACTTATGTCATAACGAGGTTACCGATATTACCTTAGGTGTAGAGTCGCGTCAAGATTGGTTACCGACATCTTACCCATCGGCAAACCGACAACTAACGACGGCACCCGATGGTTACCGACAACTAACAACGGCACCCGATGGCTACCGACAACTAACAACGGCACCCGATGGCTACCAATGGCTGCCTAAGGCAATCGAAGGCGCTTTTAAGAACCGATGGAGATCCCCGAACGCACTCAGTAACAGATAAAATAAGCCTTATATAAAGCGGCTTTTATATCTGTGCTCATACTGAAGTCTCATGGAATAAATTACATCTTAACAATTCTTAAACTAGTACTATATGTTACTGTTAATGACATTAAGCACTTGACACTTGTCGAATATTACTTTTAATTCTAAAGATTATATTCATAACTTTCACATCTTGTTATATGTTACAAATTTCCGAGATGTTGAGATATTCAGTGGGTGAAAATAAAAAGGACTTTATCCCTAATCTCTATATGAAAAATCAAATAGTAGACCTCAATTTAAATTAAATGTATCCATTTTGGTGTTTTAAAATCAGAGAGCACCAAAAGAAGATACATAGCTGTACACAAACAATAAAGCTTTTAATAGAACTATCACTACAAACTAGTTTTATAAAGGGCTTAAGTCAGTTGAGCATCAACGATAAATACCGAGTTTACACCCCTACCAGAATGTGTTTCTTTATTTTATTAATCACTGATTGGTCAAATTATTTTGATGATGTAATGTGAAAGATATGAATTAAGATGGTATAATTTATTATAAACAACACATCGATTCTGCATACATCGATTAAACGTACGGTTACCAATGTAGTTGACTGGCCTAACTTATTTATCTATTGATTGTGTTTGTTACTTCCAAGAGACCCCATTGTCTGTATTAATTTACAGTAAGTGTATACACATAACATTTTCAATGAAATGAACAAGTTTAGTAGTTATCTTATACATCTGAACTGTTTCTCAGAAAACTAAAGCAGGACTCAATAATAAATCCGAACATACATATTGAAATCATCGATATGCCAGAAACAGACGTAAAATCATCAATATGGTGGGAACAGACGTACTAATATTTATATGCCAGGTGTATATTCTAGACGCAAGTCGAACAGACGTAAATATGCCGATATGCCGGGCATATATTCTAGACGCAATGCGAACAGACCTAAATATGCCGATATGCCGGGCATATACTTAAGACGCAATGCAAACAGACCTAAATATGCCGATATTCCGGGCATATATTTTAGACGCGATGGGAACAGACCGATATGCCGGGCATATATTCTAGACGCAATGCGAAAAGACCTAAATATGTCGATATGCCGAGCATATATTCTAGACGCAATGCGAACAAACCTAAATATGCCGATATACTGGGCATATATTCTAGACGCAAGTCGAACTGACCGAAATATGCCGATATGACGGGCATATATCTTAGACGCAATGCGAACAGACCTAAATATGCCGATATGCCGGGCATATATTCTAGACGCAATGCGAACAGACCTAAATATGCCGATATGCCGGGCATATATTCTAGACGTAATGCGATATTCTAGACGCAATGCGAACAGACCTAAATATGCCGATATGCCGGGCATATATTCTAGACGTAATGCGAACAGATCTAAATATGCTGATATGCTGAGCATATATTCTAGACGTAATGCAAACACTTAATTATGGCGATATGCCGGGCATATATTCTAGTCGCAATGCAAACAGACCTAAATATGTCGATATGCCGAGCATATATTCTAGAGGCAATGCGAACAGACCGAAATATGCCGATATGACTGGCATATATTTTAGACGCAATGCGTAGAGACATAAATATGCCGATATTCCGGGCATATATTCTAGACGCAATACTTACAAACCTAAATATGCCGATATGCCGGGCATATATTCTAGACGCAATGCGAATAGACCTAAATATGCCAATATGTCGGGCATATATTAATATGCTGGGCATATATTCCAGACGCAATGCAAACAGACTTAATTAAGACGATATGCCGGGAATATATTCTAGACGCAATGCGAACAGACCTAAATATGCCGATATACTGGGCATATATTCTAGTCGCAAGTCGAACAGCCCGAAATTTGCTGATATGACGGGCATATATCTTAGACGCAATGCGAACAGACCTAAATATGCCGATATGCCGGGCATATGTTCTAGACGCAGTACGAACAGATCTAAATATGCCCATATGCCGGGCATATATCAAGACACAATTCTTACCGACCTTAATATGCCGATATGCTGGGCATATATTCTAGACGCGATGCGAACAGACCTAAATATGCCGATATGCCGGGCATATATTCATATGCCGGGCATATATTCAAGACGCAATACTTACAGACCTAAATATGCAGATATGCTGGGCAAATATTTTAGACGCGATGCGAACAGACCTAAATATGCCGATATGCCGGGCATATATTCATATGCCGGGCATATATTCAAGACGCAATACTTACAGACCTAAATATGCAGATATGCTGGGCAAATATTTTAGACGCGATGCGAACAGACCTAAATATGCCGATATGCCGGGCATATGTGCGAGAAGCAATGTGAAGACTAATATGCATTACTATTCAAGCAGACGTTCTAAATAAGACGACCAGTATACCGCGTAAATATACAAGATATAAATCTTCAGTTGATAAAATATACCATCCAAACAAATACAAGTTTTTTATAAGATCATAAACACCTACTAAACCAAATACATTCATATCCATCAATTCAAATATAGGTTTAAGATGAACTATTATATATACATATATTATAAACCAATCATAACTTCGAAATAAAGGCACATCCTTAACTATAATGTCAGAAAAGGTACATCCTTAAAGTTATATTATTTAACTTAAGCACATTATTTTTTCAATAAGAAAGGTACATTATGAAGTTCATTCATACTATTATTTAAAAATAAAGGCACACCCTTAACTATAATGTCAGAAAAGGTACATCCTTATATTTTTTAAACTTAAGCACACTCTTTTTCAATATAAGAGGTACATCTCTTAATAAATTATATAAAGTTCATACATAATCATTTCAAAATAAAGGCACACCCTTAACTATAATGTCAGAAAAGGTACATCCTTATATTTTTTTAAACTTAAGCACACTCTTTTGCAATAAAAAAGGTACATTTCGTAATAAATTATATAAAGAAAAACTGAAAATGATCCTTTGGAAGCAACAAATACAAACAAGTGAAAAATGTAGACTCGGTCTTATTGAGTCTGTTCATGAGAGGTAATTATAAGCGGCAACACCTCTCACGCCTCCTCCTAGCACTGGCTTAAGCGATATTCTATTTTAAAACACAAAATGGGCTAGATGATCCCAAAGGACCAGTAAATAATAACACTACTGATTTGTAGTCGGGGCGACTTTTTACGGCCGCCATACAGCACTAAACAAACGAATGTCAATAAATACATATATAATCATTTCAAAATAAAGGCACACCTAACTGTAATGTCAGAAAAGGTAAATCCTTTAAGCTATATTATTTGGCTATCTTAAGCATACCCGTTTTGATTAAATAGGGTACGTTATAAACTTCATACACTTTTACTTCAGAATAAAAGCCCACCATTAACACTATCACTGAAAAAGGTACACCCTTATATTTTTCTTAACTTAAGCATAACCTTTTCCCTGAAAAATATATTACTAAATGAATCCATATCAAACAAAAAACAAAGGCGCTCCCCTAATAACAATGTCAGAAAATGAACATCCGTATATTATTGAATTTAGGCACACCCTTTTTTTAAAAGGTACATCCTTAAATCTATGATAAATGCACAGAATCCCAACTTATTATAACTATATTATATAGTATAAACAGTATTTTCAAGGAACATTAAAATAGCACACTAAACATGTTCCTGGAATCAAGCTATACATCTAACTGAAGACATCCCTTTTATCCAAAATGAAATGAAAACCTATTTAATAAATATGAAGGTTGAAAAGCCTGTCAGCTAGCCCAATATAGGTGGCGTCCATATTGTTGAAGTCATGGATGATGTAGGACAGCTGTATCTTGATTCAAATTAAAAAACATCGGGAGATTTAGTGAGAAGATACTTTGTACAAAGCATTTTTCAGACAAGACTCCTTATATATTGTTTTAACTTAAGCACAACATTTTCCCCAAAAGGTACATTATAAGCTTAAACTTACTACATAAAAATAAAAGCACACCCTTCATAGCAAGGTCAGAAAAGGTACTTCCCTATATTATTGTAATAGGCACACCCTTTTTCTAAACGGTACATCCTAAAATCTATGATATATACACAAATTCACAACTTATTATAACTATATACACTACTGCACGCAATTTATTTCAAGGGAAATTAAAATGGTACACTAAATATGTTTTTGGAATCAAGCTATACGCCTAAATTATGACATCCCCTTTTATCTAAAATGAAATGAAAAGATACCTAACAAGATACGTCAATAAATGTATTTCAATCAACGATACTTGAGTAATTCACATTGCAGAAAACAATTAACAATTTATTTCGCCAGAAGGTACTTTGTACAAAGCATTTATTGACGAATACATTAAACAAAGACATAACTTTTAAAATATAAAAAAATCACATATGTACAATAACAGTTACATAATAATTTGAAATCGATTGTTTAGTCTACACAACAGTTTCGAGTCTATACTGACGTACCAATGTTGTTATTTCAATTTGTATACCGTTAGTTTGACATCACACTGACAAGCAGTGGGCATAACATTCTGCAAGTGAAATAATGTCATCAGTATTACAGCAAAATTAAGACGATTTTAGCGAGGCTATGAAATACAAACAGTTTAATTTATTTAATTTATTTAATTTAAACATATTTCTTTTACATCGATTGCGAAACAAGTTAATCACTCTCGATGGCTTCCTGGGTAGAAAAAGTACTCTTGTAATGTGGATTAATTATCTTACTCAATGATAAATAACATGGTAACAATGATAAATAACATGGTCACGGAGAGAATCGAACTCACCTCTTGATTTGGAGTCCGACGCTTTACCACTGGACCATGCCCTCCACCAAACATGTTATTCCAACTGCATGCACAGCTAGACGACTAGCACAGCTAGACTGTCAATAAAACAGATAAAGTGGTTTCGAACATTACGTATTTTACATCGTACAAATCAGCAGATCCTCTAACATATAAAACACATGAACACTTTACCACTCATGTTAAGTTGTTATCTGATCTATATTTCTGGACGATTAATCATCTAGTTTATAAACGCTTCCTCAAAGGGACACATGGCAATCTTGAAGTAGTTATCAAAACTCCATGATTTACTAATCCGGTATCAATTTGAATTTAATTCTGCTTGGATATATTTAAATAAAAAGGTTATTACATTTTGGATAACTATTTCTTCGTTACTTATCCTAGGTTTAAATATAGTATCGGTGCATTATAATTAACATTACGTGGTCCCGCCTTAATTCCATTAAGCGATGGGAAAGCTTATATTAGCAGGATATTATAACGGATATTTCGACGATGTTTTACTAAACAAAATGCGATAACCTGCTTAAAATTACCTATTAAATGTTTTAATTTGACAATATGCAAACTTGTTAAGCCTAAATTAAGCTTTTATTTCATACCCCAGCCAACCGCGTTTTCTTGCGTTTTCTTGGATGGGGTATGAAATCTAATACTCACACCACGAATGATCAAGAATTAATAACATTAAATATATATATATATATATATATATATATATATAATGGCATTATAAGTAATGACTTGAAAAAACACAAGCTAGTTAGAAAAACTATCGAGACGTCGCGAGTTTTAAAAGTATCAACGTTTCCGTGTGTCCCTTTAATACTAAACATGTTAAAAAGTTTATAAAACACATATACAAGTAGTAGATTTACTAATAAATATGTTCTTAAAGATCGATATATATATATATATATATACACTTTGCTTCTACATATTTATGAACTTGATTTCAATATATATATGTCTACACTATTGTATCATCCTACAAAAACACAACATACAAAAAGTAAAAAACAAGAAACAATGGGCTTGTCCTAATTGAAAAAGTCTGAAACCTTTTGAATGTCTGAACTTTTCTCCTAATATACTCTTACAATTGCATATGATATAATCTGAAGCATGTTGGGAGTAATAAAACACGCGCATAATTAAGCCTTACATATTTACAGCTATCAGCAAAGTATGAAACCCTTCCAAATGCCTGACAGTAGCATTTTAAAGACCGCGTATCTTTATTATAACCGTAACTAACTGATATTCATATATTCTAATGGAATATTCATAGTCACGTCATACACACGGATTGCTCCATCTTACTTATCTGGAAAGAAACATGACATTCTTGAGGGCGATGTTTGTATGCTCAAGCTTCAAATACATTCGCGAACATAATTTCTGTACGTCTTTCCAACACCAATAAAAATCACATGATATTTGATTTTTATGTTTACTATATTCGTTTAAAATAACGTCACGATGATGTGAAAAATGAAAAACACACACACACACACACACACACACACACACACACAACAACAACAACAACAACAACAACATCAGTACTAATGTGTTACCGTATTCGAAAATGTTTTAAAACATATATACAATTATGTACAAACATAGTTAAAACGACGCCAGTCATATATTAAATAAAAATACATATATAACTATATTTTAACACTGAACTGCATTATTAATTAAAACAACTACAAATAACGAGCAAAACTCAAATGTTTCACAACTCGTTAATATTTTTATGCACAGTTTTGAGCTTTGCAACTGTACGATGCCATTGCGTTTGTACAGTGTGGTTTCTATAGAACGCTATATCTCATTAAACCAATGATGGTTGTAATCCAATTCTGTTTATACCTTTCATCCCTGCATTTATAAATTTACATTTACTCTTCCTTTATGGACTGATACTAAAGCGGCTAATATGATTAACTAAATAATAGTTGCATCAACTAATCAACATCGTTTTAGGTTGTATTAAAAATGTGAGCAAAGATCAAAATATGAATTGGTGTTCGACAAAGCTAACACAAAAAGTGTCATATACCAAAGCATATATGACTGCATACATGCATATATAGTGATTGGGTTGGCAATACAAATTGATCGCAGTATATCTATATTATAATTAATTTTAAGTTTCAAGTATATTCTCTTCGGCTGAATTTGAATACTAAAACGTTTTCCCTTAATTAAACTAATTTGTTTATGCAGTCAAACACGGTAAAAACCAACACTTCCTGACCGATAGTATATAACTAAATTAAACTATTCTAAAGGAAAAAAAGAAACGCAACTCGGGATCTTCCGCTATATATTGTATGTATAATATGCTGCTGTTAATAAAATGGTACACAGCTAAATCTGACCCTTTCGGAAAAACACATAACGCACAAAATGTTATCCCTTCAAAGTTTCATTAATGATATAATACGTGTTTGGCTCAAGCAGGTGAGCAGAGTTAGGATATAAACTTTATAGAGATAAGGCAGTGATATATACTTCTAACATTTAATTCTGCATGGACAAAGTTTTAGCTCATTAGCTGGCATGTTAGGTGATTTATTGCCATTGTATTGACCTCATGGTGGGTATGCAGACACCAAGCTGATTATCATGTAACTTGAGCTGAGTCAAAACTACTATATTTTTCGGGTCAGTCCTGGAACTGTTCTGGCTCTAATTTTCAAAGCGGTACTTCAAAATGTATGGATTTCGTGTTTCAAAGTGTATTGCGATTAAAATTTTACAACCGCACAGTTTTGTCCTTTCTCTAACTAGTGCAACCCCTGTTTTACAAAACATATTGTGATTTTTCTGGAATAGTAAGTGGAATTAAGTGTGCAGTATATAAATTATATAGCGGAAATTTCCGAGTTGCGTTACTTTTTCCGTTTAGTATACTTTAACAGATTAATGCACAATACATACCACAATGTTGCCTTGCACAGGTGAATGAAAATATAACAATAATATACACAACTGTTTCGTTATCTAGCAATGCTAACAACAATGTCGCATTGCACGCGTGAATGAAAATATAACAGTAATATACGCAACGTTTTGCTGATCTCCCAATACATACAGCAATGTTGCTTTGCACATGTGCGTGAAAATATAACAATAATATACACAACTACTAGGTTATTTTGCAATATATACAACAATGTTGCTTTGCACATGTGAGTGAAAATATAACAATAATATACACAATTGTTTGCTTATCTGCACACATATATAAACATACTACTGAATATAGGTTGGCCATATAATCAAAGCAAAGGCATATCATTAAACAATAACAGTTCCGTAATTAAACACAAACAAATAAAGATAACGTTATGGTGTAATGGTTAGCATCGCGGCTAAGTAACACAGGGATCGCGCGTTCAATCCCAGCCAGGACCGAATTTCGGTTATCATTGAAACATTGAAAAAGTATTTCCTACCTTACAAGTCTTTTCGATGAGACACTTTTACATTCACTTTAACACTCACATTTACAAGTGTTAACGATGAAAGGAGTTCAGTTTAAAAAACTATATTTCAATTACACAGCACACGATTAAAATATGGTTTATTTTCGTAAAACATATTGTAATACATGCATTAATAGTTTCAGCAATCGCAATCAGAATTTTTATAGCAGTGTGTAAGAAAAGGAGTATGAGAGTGGACCTTTGGAAACGGCCAAACACGACACATACGAAATATTGAAATCTCGTAAGAAGACCGTAGACTACTCGATCGTCTGCGTAGACATACTTTTAACTCTTAACCCAGTACATATATATAATGGACTGATCTTTCTTTGAATTAAGACCATTCCATTTATGTGACAAAGGGGTGTTTTGAAGGAAATGACTGATCAGCAGCCGGACATTGTAAAACAACACTGAGTTACTCGCAGTCTGATCTGGTTTTACAATGGACGCAAAGGCTATCATAGTCGTGCTTAGCATGATAAGGGCTAAAACGATAAACAACCGATATACAACATCAATTTCAACTGTCCTTCATCGAATAATGCGAATTTAAGGTGACTGCGTCGGTTCATACTATTTCATAATATCCCATTTCAAATGTATTTACACAACTATGAGCTGAGGAATTATGGGCGCCGTATTACTTTTGAATACCATTTGGTGATATTGCCTATTCGAATCGGTGATATCACTGATTCGAATAGGTGATAAACCCGATTCATTCTGAATGCGTGATATCACCTATTGAATGGGTGATATCATCTAATCGAATCAGTGATATAATTCGAATGAAAGAATGAAAACGGATGAATGTTATCAACCATTCAATAGGTGATATCACCATTTCGTTTTAAATCATTGATATCACATATTATAATTAGTGATATCACTCATTCAAATAGGTGATATCACCTTTCAATAGGTGATATCATCCTTTCGTTTTGAATCAGTGATATCAACTATTCGAATGAGTGATATCACAGATTCAAATAGGTGCTATCACTGACTTGTATTAAAAAGCGATACGGCGCCTCATAAGGAACACAGTTACAAATTAACATGTAAAAGCTACGTTTCTATAACAATAACATAACTAACAATAGTTATATATACACAAAGTAACCATGATTTCCATCTATGACAATCATTGTCTATATTAATATCGCAGACAACGAAAGACAAGACAAAATACAACATTGTCTTAGCTTTCACTGCAAAACCACTATGTACATCTAATACTGAACGGAGCTCACTCCTACGGTATATCAATACATCATACATTGCATAAAACGAGTTACAAATAATTAAGCCGTAAGCTTTAAACACATATAATTAAAACCTTAAGTTTAAAACAAAACTCTCTCAATACATGCACGTGAAACCTAACTTATTATAATTCCAACACAAATACTATCCATCCGGAAATATATTAGTTCTTTAAAAAATGAACATGTAAAGCATCACATCAGTACTGTCTATCGTATATGTCCATTTAACAGCGAGTTGTCGTTAAAAGCGCCATGATAACAATCACTGCATACGTTATGATTGTTGTTTAAATAGAATGACAGTCAGTCCCTTGCAAAATGAAAACAACGATACCTGTCGTAGCTTTTTCAGATTCTAATAAATTACTGAATAAATTCATCCGCCAGTTTAAGAACTTTGTTCGCAACTTTAATGGAGAACTCTGCATCATCTAACTTGAACATGCCGGAGGGAATTCTGGGGCTCGACACGCTGTCGGTGTATCGCATACGAGTATGTTCTCCTAGTCTGTTCTCTAATAGTCTTGCCTGGAAAATCACAGTAAAGAACTATGTATATTTATTAATCATATTTTATCTTCCATTTCATATTTTATTTTAGAAACATGTTTTTATAATGTATAATACTGTCCGTTATTAAATTATGCTAAATAAATAACATACAAGTGAATGGTTACTTATTGTGTCACAGCATTTTTAAGAGAAATATTTCATGGATATATACATATTTTTTTGACAATGCTTGAAGTTTCCAGTATCTGTATTTTGATTAAAATAGACTATACCTGTTCCATCATCTCAGGGGTCAGATTGGAAGCTATCAACGTCAATATATGACTCGTCCTTGGTGCACAATTTCTGTCCTTTGAAAAGCAAGCCGCTTTTAAAGCTTTCTCACATGCCTTTATAAAATAGATTGCAATTCATGGTAAGATATCTCTTAAATGTTGTATCAATAAACTGTTTACATTTTGTATAAAACGTTTATATTTATTCTAAACTTTGTATTTGCTGCTATTGTTGGAATGAACTATTTTAAATTTTAAATACACTATGTTATAAAATAAAAGAAGACAGTAACTTTACCTGATGGCATGTGTAGCAAATCCAGTTAAAGCCTTGAACATCTTTCACTGTAGGCAAACACACTTCAGCAGCTCTATAATCATTCTTTGCTTGTCGTAACCAGCGATTGGCCTCCCCATGATCAGGTCTGACTGCCCTATTTCCCGAATGATGGGCGTAAATACCACTCCTCTGCGATCTATTGTATTCGCCAATATTTTCGCGGAAAGCCCGCGCATATTGATGAGCTCTACGGCTTATGTTACACCCCATTCCGTAATACGACGAACCAGACGTATCCGGGGCGGGTTTTCCTGTCTCATTAGTAACAGTGTCCTCGATATGTTCGTTATGTTCAAGTTTAATTATTATTTCCTTAATGCAGTTGAACACTGTTGTACAGTACTCTTCATTACCACAGTTCTTGTCTGGATGCCACTTTATCAGTAGACGTCTAATGACCCTTCTCCTCTCTATTTCCGGCAGCGCCCACGCTTCTATCAATATTTGTCTGATGCGCCGACAATTCTCGACAAATGCCACTGCAACTACAGGCTCGTCATCATGACGGACGACTTTTGATACTACTTAAACAAGAAAACAATAGGCGAAATAAACAAAGTGGAATTTAGTTGGGAGCAACGGTTATGAAGCTTGCGTATCACAAGTATGTCAAAAGACTAAATTAAAAAGCGTACAACATATCCTAAGGGTGATTTAATCATTAAAAACATGGCTCCTTTATTTATCATTTGACTTTGATAATTCTTTCACCCTTTTCTAAGATTTGTTTACAGACCTCCCAATAATACGGTCGTTCGCATATTTGAGTACAATCCATTTAAATGGAAGATTGTTTCACAATAAGAGCTCAAGTTGCTTTACCTTCTGACACCCCTCATACATGTAGCATGAGCTACATAGTAGAACAGAATTGCTGGTACTAAGCATTCTTTTACACAATGCAGGGTACAATATAAAAGATTATACAACACACATTTGATAATTTAAACCAATGTCTCCATAATGCTGATGTCATATCAGACTATGACTCTCATGCAGAAACACATCTTACATATCGGTACTTTTATTACCTGTATCGAACGAACGTTCTTCTCTATGTATGGCAGTGTTTTCTTTACTCGTCTCGGCAATGAATGATTTCTCCTTATCTTCGTATGGGATCGTCTCATCAAACTCATTAACATCAAACACAATATTCTTGGTCTCTCGTGTTGCATAAACCATTGATTCGTCACAATTTCTCGAATCTGAATTCGTGTCACCGAAGTCTGTGCTTTCGTCACAACTTCCATTCTTCTCACCGGTATAGCTTGTATTCCCAACACAATCTCCTTCTAGCTCATGACTAGTATCTCTTGTATGATCACCTGTTGTCCGTGTTAGATAAGTAAAGTAATGGTTATTGAACTACTAAGTGGAAATGAATAAAATAATATACTACTTTTTCAACTACTTTTGCTACTAATACTGCCCTTATAATGTTTCTACTGCTACAATTATTTATTATGGTACTGCTACTACTATAACTGACACCGTTGCTCGATTGTAAACTACACTATCTAAATCTAAATCTTTTACCACCACCACCACCACCACCACCACCACCACCACTACTACTACTACTACTACTGCTGCTGCTGCTGCTGCTGCTTCTACTGCTGCTACTGCTGCTGCTACTACTAATACCACCACCACCACCACCACCACCACCACTACTACTACTACTACTACTACTACTACTACTACTACTACTACTACTATTACTATTACTACTACTATTATTATTAATACTATCATAATTATTATTACTACCATTATAATTATTAATACTGACACTACTGTTACTGCTTCTACTGCTTTTACTGCGTTTGCTGCTGTGGAGGTGACGGCTACGGATGTTGGTACTATGTTTTATATGAATTATGAATTATGGTCAATGTAAGAATATCTGCAATGGATTATGTATAGGTCTTTATCATGTAACAGAAAGAAATTAAATGAAACGCAATGATTAAAACGTATGGGTTACACAATGGAATGTCAAGGTGTCTTAAAATGTTTGCGAAAATCACCAGATGGATTTGCAGCAACTTATATTCTTAAACGTTTGAATGGACTTAAAGTCAATATAATTATATAAAGCGTTTACACAGTATAATACCTGTAAGTGCACGTGCAAGCAAGTCTTCGTCCAATTTGGCCTCAATATGCAGGTCATTTAATCCATAGCACTTTTTCATAGCTTCAGCGACTTTTTCAAGCTTTTTATTAAACCTGCCAGATGTACACGCCTGCCATATATTTATAAATTGTTTTACAGATCGAGGCTGTATTCTCATTCGAAGATGTGTACCGGCTTGTTGTGATTTTTGTGGAACAACGATACTGATTTGGTTGTCAGCAACTTCCTCTGTTTCGATCGGTGTTTCTTCCATCCCAGTATCTTGTGCTTGTTTTTCATCTTGTGTTTTATCAGGTAATGCGTTTGACAGCTCATTTACTACGAAAAATGTTTTGAACGGATGTACCATTTATAACTTTGTTTAAACGTCATACAACATTCGAAATACAGATTGCTCTTTATACACACCCATAATCAATGGTGTACGTGTTGCAAACTACACAATCGAGTTGCTACATGATATCAATTTGTATCAAAACGTATGGAAACCTGCGTTTCCATTCAGTATACACAAATAAATAACACTAATAAAAACCAACAGTATAAAATGCACAAGTAGCTAATATCATAAATGTATAGCTACTGCTCTGTCACATTGTGTTCAGCACTTATCTTATTCAAATAATCTTTGTAAAAAAATAGCAATATAAAAGTAACCAAATTAACATATTTTTCAACAAATAAACTAAACGTGAAAGTCGACATTTCATTGATAATAATTGTTTTCCTCATAACATGCTCTTGCGATGACATACTTTGTAGTATATGCCTAGAACTTAAGACATATAACAGACAATAACGTTAAATACATACGTACCTATGATATCCATGCAATGCCAAAACTCCCTTTCTCTCACTATCATCTCTATCTCTAGATCCGCACATCCTTTAAATCGGCGGAGACACTGCTGAACATGTCGGAAAATTACAGTGTTAGTGCCATTTACACAATCGTGCCACAGCCGAAACAGACTTTGGACCGATGGGCACCTGATTTTCATAATCACACACTTTGTCTCTGCTCCGGTCAGTTGCTTACCATCTGCTAAAAGCTCAGACATTGCTTCTTTGAGTGTCTGTATTAAATGTTGCTTATCCTTATCCTTATCCGTATACTCAGGTTTCTGGTGCAGTTTATGAGTAAATATCTCTATTATCTTTTCACATAAAAATTTCTCCTTGTCCTCAGTGCAGTTCTTTAAAGTTAGTTCAACGGAAGTTTCTGAAATATCATAGAAATAAATAAGTGTATGAAGGATAATCTTCGACATACTAACTAGAACCCACTAGATCCTTGATGATATATTCTATTTTAATTTACTTAAGGTTAATCTAAACCATTATGACCGTATTTTACCAATAAAAAAGAACGTTGAAGCAAAAAACAACATTAGGGCTCCATACATCAAACGCACACAATTCTAATATTTTCTACACTTGCGTGTGCCTATACGGACAGAGGAATACATACTTTAACATTAAAATGGCATTAAACATGTTTTTCTGAATTAATAAAATTTAATACGTTTTATGCCTGTTCATAGTAATCAATCATAGGCCTAATCAGTAATCATACGTACATAATTTTTAAAGACGCTCTGCCTGTATTTATATGTCCACCACATGATATTAACTTTACTCAGTCAAAAACAGGTGAAAAGCAATTGTTTCGACCATTGTCTAATATTGTTAGTGTTGTAAAGTGGTCGAATTTGATTCGTGATCGAGTGAATTTTAAAGAATTGTTAATTTTAATTGCTTTTGAGAAAGTAGATATAAAAATCGAACAGAAAAAGTAGATTCAAGGACGACAGTCAACCATAAACACACACAGAAACAAAGAACAACTTTAACGATTAATAAAAGACAAAATAAGACATCACAAACACAAAAGGGTTGAAAATAGGGCTACCGCCTTGGAACGGTCAGTGGCAAAAAAGGCGAGCTGAAAAAGGCCGCTGGGGGTTTAAACCAGGTTCTAGGGTGACCAAACCTCACTCTTACCCTATTACGGACATTTCCGATTGTATTATTTTACTATCAGAATTTTTCTGAATTTGTGTGTTCAACTGAATCGCTTTGGGTATACCGGAGGCAATAGTAAAACAATGTAAACCACCGGGAAATTTGAATGAAATGAAAGCGAGCCAGCCTTTTATGCAAGATATTTTTTTTGGTCTTAAGTTATAAGTTACAGAGTGTTTAATATTTTATATTAAAACTGCGTAGATATAGGTAGAGTATATAATCAATCTGTTCCATTTAAACATGTGAAAATTGCAAAACAAATTTAAAATGCCATACTGCCAATATAATAAGAGATTATGTTGGTATTATGAGTTACACCAACCACCCGTTTCGAGGAAGGTCGTATGATTACGCTTATTCGTTAAGAACGCTTCTTTTTAGTAACATATTGCACGTGATTACAGAGTACTGATTTGAATGGATATAACTAAAAACGTGGGGTTAACCATATTTATTATGTTTTAAACAATATAACGCGGTTATATTTTCGTAAAAACGAAGCGTGAATCTCATTTATAAATTAAGCAAAATGAAATAAATATATGGCTGACCTCTTGTGCTAAAATTCATTTTTTTCCATTACGTGGAGTAACTATTTATTTGAATATTTGGACTAGATACAAATCACGTGACTTAGTTGTGTCACGTGACAACAAGAGGGCGTCGACAACTGAAGGTAACGGGAACTCCTCGTCACTACTGAGTGAACCCCTCGTCACTACTGAGTGACGGGCGTAATTGGTTGATGTATATTGCCTACTCGACACGTCTCTTGATGTGTAGCTCCTCCGTAGTGAGTATTTTAGTGTGTTCAAGTGACTGTCTCCGAGCAGTTCGTGAATAGCCGAAGTGGTTCTAGCTTCAGTTGTCTTTCATTCTTTCATTCTGTAAAGGTCTTACAGCATATCCCGCATACTCCTTTCACCATTTCTCATATGTGATATGATAGGTTACTTCAAACTACTTGAGATTGTCAGTTTCATCTTTGACATTAGTAATATGTCACAATGTTTCATGTATAGCATGTGCAAAATCCTGACGTTACTCTAATGTATGGCTCACCGAAGTTGGGCATTTTCTGATCTTTCACCTGGTTCTTCGTCTCTTTCTTGGAATGTTGAAAATCCATTTTTATTTCTCTTTTGTTCACTTCATTAGTGACAATATTCTCTTCACGCTCTTAAAGACGACTGGTCGTTTATGTTCTAAATGATTATTGGAATACATTTTATGTACTCGTCAGTCTGACATTTTTTTCTATAAACTGACACATTGGTGGAAACATATCCTCCAAAAAATGAATGCAGGTGCCCAGAAATGAGATTTTGCCATCCTCTTCACTTTCAGATATAAGTTTGATGTGTTCGTCTATCAGTTTTCCTCCACAGCATATTATTGGAGCCTGGCCCAAGAATTTTTCTGAATTTGCGTGTTCAACTGAATCGCATTGGGTATACCGGAGGCAATCGTAAAAAAATGTAAACCACCGGGAAATTTGAATGAAATGAAAGCGAGCCAGCTTTTTATGCAAGATTTTTTTTGGTCTTAAGTTATAAATTACAGAGTCTTTAATATTTTATATTAAAACTGCGTAGATATAGGTAGAGTATATAATCAATCTGTTCCATTTAAACATGTGAAAATTGCAAAACAAATTTAAAATGCCATACTGCCAATATAATAAGAGATTATGTTGGTATTATGAGTTACACCAACCACCCGTTTCGAGGAAGGTCGTATGATTACGCTTATTCGTTAAGAACGCTTCTTTATAGTAACATATTGCACGTGATTACAGAGTACTGATTTGAATGGATATAACTAAAAACGTGGGGTAAGCCATATTTATTATGTGTTAAACAATATAACGCGGTTATATTTGCGTAAAAACGAAGCGTGAATCTCATTTATATATTAAGCAAAATGAAATAAATATATGGCTGACCTCTTGTGCTAAAATTCATTTTTTTCCATTACGTGGAGTAACTATTTATTTGAATATTTGGACTAGATACAAATCACGTGACTTAGTTGTGTCACGTGACAACAAGAGAGCGTCGACAACTGAAGGTAACGGGAACTCCTCGTCACTACTGAGTGAACCCTCGTCACTACTGAGTGACGGGCGTAATTGGTTGATGTATATTGCCTACTCGACACGTCTCTTGATGTGTAGCTCCTCCGTAGTGAGTATTTTAGTGTGTTCAAGTGACTGTCTCCGAGCAGTTCGTGAATAGCCGAAGTGGTTCTAGCTTCAGTTGTCTTTCATTCTTTCATTCTGTAAAGGTCTTACAGCATACCCCGCATACTCCTTTCACCATTTTTCATATGTGATATGATAGGTTACTTCAAACTACTTGAGATTGTCAGTTTCATCTTTGACATTAGTAATATGTCACCATGTTTCATGTATAGCATGTGCAAAATCCTGACGTTACTCTAATGTATGGCTCACCGAAGTTGGGCATTTTCTGATCTTTCACCTGGTTCTTCGTCTCTTTCTTGGAATGTTGAAAATCCATTTTTATTTCTCTTTTGTTCACTTCATTAGTGACAATATTCTCTTCACGCTCTAAAAGACGACTGGTCGTTTAAGTTCTAAATGATGATTGGAATACATTTTATGTATTCGTCAGTCTGACATTATTTTCTATAAACTGACACATTGGTGGAAACATATCCTCCAAACAAATGAATGCAGGTGCCCAGAAATGAGATTTTGCCATCCTCTTCACTTTCAGATATAAGTTTGATGTGTTCGTCAATCAGTTTTTCTCCACAGCATATTCTTGGAGCCTAGCCCAAGAATTGCAATACTATCTAAATCACATGGACGGTGGGTTCTCAAAGTCGGCCCCAGTGCTGTCTTTTATAAAGTATCCATGAACAAATTGACTACATCAGGAGATACGGGTAATCCAATCCAGTTTTTGTTGGTACATGCAATACATCCATTGAAAGACACAATCTGTGCTATTCAGACAGGTTTCTAAAAGGCCACATAATTATGTGTAAAATGTGGTCTAGTGGTAGAGCGTTGGACCCATGATCTAAAAGTACTGAGTTCGATCCCTACCATAACCATATGTGTGGTGTCCCTAAGCAAGACACTTTATCTGCATTGCTTAGTACTGGTTCTACACAGGAAGACATCGAAAGTGATTAAAATAAGTTCAGAGAGCTTCCGTTACACTCGATGTGAAATAAATAAGTTTAAACTAATGTCTAATTCACATTTTCTGGAAGTGGAATCATTTTCCAGGCGTTGTCTGAAATACATGTACATGTACGTACGTTATCTTTTTGTGGCATTGCCAACTATTTGGTTTTTAGTCTGAAAATTACTGCTTATATTGATGCGTCTGTTAGGAAACTCCACTAATGCATAGCAATAAACGTTCCCATATTGGTTTCACAAAGGCAGGCTACGAATCAGTAGTGTTATTTTTACTGGTTCTTTAGGACCAACGGGCCCAATATAGGTGGATTTGAAGTAGAATATCGCTTAAGCCGGTGCTAAGGGGCGTAAGAGGTGTTGCTTCTTACATTACCTCCCATGAACATACTCAATAAAACCGAGTCTGCTACTTTATTCAGTTTAATTCATAACAATAGCTCACGTCGGTAATCCGTTATCACTGGCTTTTCAAATTTCAAAGTTGTATAAGAGGGCCTGTGGACGCTCTACTGGCTAAAACGGCTCTTATATCAAGGGTTGTCGACTTAAAAGTCCCGTCAGTACTTCTTTAAACATTACAAAAACAACAGGGCTAGGATGACCTTAGATCGCTCACCCGGTAATCATGGGAAATAAGTCTGCTGTGTCTAGTCTGGCATGTTGTTTTTTTTTGTCACACTCTCTTCTATGAACGAACTTTCATAAAGATGGGATGGGGGTGGGCGTGGATTATATTAACATTTTAAACAAATATGGTAAAGATCAGATAAAAAGATAACTACAGATTTAACAATGGAAAATACAATATAAAATTTTTCAACAAATCAAGGGCCATAACTCTATCGTTACTAACAAGATCTAGCTGGTTTTCGAACTTGTCCAAGATTTCATTGATATACCACGCTTTGTGACAAGACATCATACTGAGGCTTCCTGCCAAATTTCTTAGAAATTCAACAAGCCATTTAGGATGAGTAGCGTCGACAAGAAATTTAAAGTAAAAATATCAAAGGACCATAACTCTGTCAAAAAGCAGCGAACTGGAACAAAAGTGCAATACGCACAACTAGACATGTTATCGATGCCTCCTACCAAGTTTCGTCGAACTCCAAGAAGAAATTTAAAGTAAAAACGTCAAGGGGCCGTAACTCCAACAAAAATCAACTTTATCGGAAAAAAACGCAATAGGCACAACTAGAAATCATACCAATGCTTCCTGCTAAGTTTCGTCAAATCCAATACGGATTGAAAAAACGGATATTAAAAAAATAATGAAATAAAAAAAAAATAATGAAAAAAAAAATCCAAAAAAAAAAAAAATCCAAAAAAAAAAATAATCAAATCAAAAATAATATATACACATGTATTTTTTATTATTATTTTTTTATAGCCAAAACATTTTTTTAAACAAAACAAATATAATAATAATAAAAAGATAAAAGTCAAGAAATCTCAGAAATCTGGTAAAGGTTGGTAAAGATCAGATGGAAAATGAAGCCCCCATCTTATTAACGAGGCAAAACATAGCATTTTTAACGAAATCAAGGGCCATAACGCCGTTGTTACTGGTCCGATCTGGCTGGTTTTCGAATTTTTTCGTGCTTTCATTGATATTAACAATATGTTACAGTTTGGTAAAAATCGGATGAAAAATAAAGGCCCCATCGTCTTAACGAGGCAAAATACAGTATTTTTAACTAAAATCAAGAGCCAAAACTCTGGGGCCAGTTGTTCAAAGAGGCGTTAAATGTAACGCTATGTTAAGCTAACGGAGCGCTAAAATCCTTAACATAGCGTAAGCAAACGCTACATTAATTATATGTTGTTCAAAACAGTTTAACGCTAATGTTAAGTTACACTAACGTTAAAAATTAATACCAGCGTTAAATATTAAAAAGCCATGTTAACGCCAGCGCTAAAACTTAACACCAACGTTAACGCCAGCGCTAAAACTTAACACCAACGTTAACATTTTGCACTTCCCACATAAACAAGATGGCTGCTCTGGATGTTTCTGATGCCAATTGTCAAAAAAAAAGGAAAAGAAGTCCAAATTTCAGCAAAGAAGAAGTTTTGAAACTGGAAGAAGAGGTCACAAAAGGCGAAAACTTGAAAGTGTTGACGAGTAAATTTTCAACTACTGTTACTAACAAACTGAAAAATGAAATATGGGAGCATATTGCCAGTGAGGTGTCTTCCCTTGGAGTTTGTACAAGAACGGCTCAAGATTGTTCGAACAAATGGCAAAATTTAAAACGAGAGGCCAAGGAGGCAATGACTGAGCAGAGATCGGAACAACGGATGACAGGTGGTGGGCCGAAGAAACTTTGTCTGACATCACAGCATGAGCGGATTGTGTCGGTGATGGGAGGCAGTGCTTCGTTTTCTGGTATAACTGGTGGCATGGACAGCGATGAGTGTGGTATGTGTGCATGTTGTGTTTAAGATATACTGAACAATATTTTGGTAATATGTAATTTCATTAACAATGCTGTCTGTCACCCTGGGGAAGAGTGAGGAACAAACTTTTATGGATCTGTTATGTTAATTCACTCATACTTTCCATTTAAATCATTTTTTCCCCCTGTAATTCCTAAAAAACAATGCACACTCTATTTTTATAAGGAATTTTAGTACAAAAAAAAAGAGTATAATCTTGTTTATTCAATATCTTATATTATGTCGTCTGCTGTCGAAGTGTATACATGTATTTTTAGTAACAACTAAACAAGGGATTCCCCATCCATGTGCTGTTTACTTTTAGCTATACCCTCTTAAGAAAGCTAAGTCATTAAATGTACATTATATTTACCCCTACTTTATCATGTATAAGTGTCTTATAATTGACTATTTTTTTTAAAATATGGTACCTTTCACTGGCAAACTGCGGTGAAATATGATCAAATATGCCCAACTTCAAATTCACTGAAATTACAGCCGGGATATCGTGTCGCTTAAATCAATAAAAAAAACTGGTTAAGTTCGAATTAGACTATTCCGATTACTCTAGTACAAGGGAGTAAAGAATAGTTTCTAAAAGTATACACATTTGCACTAGCGGATCTGTTATGTCGAGCATTATTATAGTGAACGATGACGGCAGACCATACTGTTTAAGCGTTGTTTTGCACACGTTTTACTATGACCCTAAAAGTTAAGGTCTATGATGTGGAATACCTTGAACTTTTTTTCTCCAAATGGCATGAATTACATGGCCAATCTACCCCAGGAATCTGCTGAAGAGCCGCAAGAAGAGATGTCAGATGAACCTGAGACTGCATGTGTTTCGTGCAGCAGCAGCAGGCAATCGAGTATGTGGAAACTGAAGGACCACGTGAGGTATTAATGGTATTATTTTTCTCCACTTTTCTTTGAAATCCTTTCCATGCGTAAGTACGACTACACCTACGTCATAAATGTCAACATATAAATACAACCCGCTGTCTAATTAGCGCATCTAGCAAAGGGGGTGGGGGTGCGAGTACAAGAGATGAGAAAAAAAAGTTTTGGTATGATGTTTTACGTCATTTTTAATACATACAGACCACCCACTTTTCCTGGGTAAAACCAGTACTGTACACCTCCCGCCATCCGTAAGAATCGACACTTCTTCACAAATCGAGCTCCCAGTGGGATTGGCAAAAAAGTAGTTGAAGAGATAGAGAGGAAGTCCGGACCCCTCCCCTACTCCTCGCTGAGATTTGAGAGAGAGAAAGAGAGAGAGAGAGAGAGGAGAGAGAGAGAGAGAGTCAACCCTTCTCCCACACCCCAAATCTTAAATCCTCGACACTAACCACCGCCCACACGCTGACAAAAATTCCACGTATGGGTCACTCCATTTGAAAAAATTGAAAAGTTATAAAGAAAATAACATTTATAAACTTCAATGACAGTACGAAATTTGAAAGCAAAATAAATCAAAGTACTAAAAGTACTGAAAGACTGCGGTTATTACGAAATTAAAGAGATAAATGAAGTGGGGTTAATTGGCACGTGGCATGTCGAAAGTTAGGACATAATCATGTCTAATGTCTAATATTGCATAAACAATATTTGTTCACTATGCGTGGTACAATTATCAATGCCCTTCTAAATAACCAAGTATAACGCTCATAGATGAATGTGCATTTGTTTAATAAAGATATGTTTTGCAATTGCATCGTCATCGTTATCCGAACAATACTCAACCTATGCAATTTATTTTCCAGTAAATCAGAGGTAAAAAAGACCAAGAAAGTCACCAAGAAGATCTGGCAGTGGCGCAGATGCAATACTTTGAGGGTGAGATTGCAAAACAGTCCTTAGAGATGAGGAAATTAGAGCTCCAAATAAAATTATTGCAGAAAATGGATGATACTAATGACAGACTCACAGCACAAGATCTGTTTGCTACACTTCCCTTCTTATCACAGTAAAAGATACAGTTCATTGTTTTGTTTCTCATAAAAACAGCTTTTATTATGAATATATATATAGTGAAGGACTTATATTTTAATATGCCATTTGCACAGAAAATGTAAAAAATATATTTTAAATAATTTTTGAATTAAAGTAAATTGGTCCTTCTTTGTACTACATTGCATACAAATCAGATATCGGATTTTCATGCAAGGATGTCCTGTATATACTTTGTTAGTATGTTAATTACCTTGTTCACGACCGCTGCAGTATGTTGCTTAACATCAGTTCAATGGAATGTACTACATCTGTATTATTTACTTGTTAAACTTATTTGTATCACTATAATTTCGTGGTTTTATTAATACACATAAATGGTAAGGCTTATAATAAAATTATTTCTTATAATTCAGGAACCAAGTTTCTGCTGTATATTTAGAAAACTATATGTGTATACCTAAATGTTGGACATTCTGTGATGAGCATCTGGGAACAGTCATAACAAAACATTTTATTGTTAAAATTGTAATTATTTCCCGGAAACCCATATTTCACATGAATAGCTAAGTGTAGATGTAATAAAATATGTTCATAACAATTATTTCACGTCATATGGCATTGCTACTGAAACTGTAATACACGCTTAAGTGAATGTCTTCACGAAAAGAACATGCTGACGATGTGATCCCGGACGGTCTGACCGTCACGTCTGTGTCCAGCGTAGTTCTCTTCCGGTATTTCCTGGTCATCTACCTCTTCGTCTAGGTCTGGTTCGCTCAAAAGGAGCGCAATGTTGTGCAATATGGCACATGCCGTAGCAATCCTACACACTTTCCTAGGTGCCATCCTCACCTTAAATGAAAGGTTAATTACTTAAAACTAAAGTGTTTATACGGTTAGCCATTTATCAAGTGTGGGACATATTATTGCTGTAATTGCAAAGCCAGACAAGAAAAGTATTGAGTTAATTAGTGACGACGACGTTTTATTACATCATATACTGTTTAAAAAATGGAAGCTTTACAAATGCACTAATGAAATAATATCAATGTTTCAGTCATACCTTACGAACCGCAGTAAAATTGTTACGATAAATATAATTGGTACTCTATCAGACCATAAACATATAATATGTGGCGTTTCACAAGGGATCATACTTGGGCCACTATAATTTGTATTATTTATAAACGATCTACCTATATGTCAAGTAATATAGACGTGTATGCTGATGACACTACAATTTACGATGTACAAATAGATATGATCAATCTAGAAGAAAAAAGTACAATATTCGTTAGACCACCTTCAAATATGGTGTAAAGATAATGGTATTTGATTAAATACTGGGGAAAAACACAAAGTCATGTTCATTACAACTAGACAGAAACGTGCACATATGAATGATACCTGATTGATGCTTAATTGTGGAAATATAGATGTAAAAATAACAGGCGACAAAATATTAGGCGTAAATATTGACGAAAATATGCAATTGAATAACCATTTTCAGTATATTTCCATAAAGATATCGTCATGGTGTGGCTTCTATCCACAATACGTTCATATATATCGCGTGAACATAGCTTATTGTTCTACAATACATATTTACAATTTTATCTTATCTTAATTATTGCTGTGTTATATTTGTGAAATATATATACTGAAAGGAAAAAGAAACGCAGGGTGCGTATTTCCGCTATATATTGAATGTTTAATATGCTACTGCTAATCGAATGGTACAGGGCGACATTAGGCCTGTCCTTTTAGAAAGAAGGTTTAAACAGCACTGAACACACCAATGGTTACCCCTTTAAAGTTTCATTATCGTCAGAATGTGCATTTGGCTCAAGCAGGTGAGCAAACTTAGGCTTTAAATGTTGCAATCACTTAAAATTAAATACAGTACTGAACTGGCTCAATTTTTCAAAGAGGAACTTCAGCATTTATGAATTTCTTGTTACAACGTGTACTGTGATTAAAACGTCTACAACATCACAGTTGTGTCCTTTCTCTAACTAACTGCACTTTTTTTTTACAAAACATCTTGGGATTTCCTTGAATATATATGGAATTAAGTGTGCAGTATATGCAATATATAGCGGAAATACGCACCCTGCGTTTCTTTTTCCTGTCAGTATACTCATTCGAAGAAATTGGTTTTCTTCAAAAGGCATGTAAAACATGTTTGCAGACGATATGGTTTTGTTGGGTCTTACCCCAGGCGATTTACAATCATCATTGGATAAGCTAAAATAATACTAACGGAACTTACGACGTTGTATTTCGCATATTTACTCTAATAGATAGTGTGACAACAAGACAATAAAACTGTTTTGTCTTTATCTCAAATCTCTTATATTATTGGAGGTTACAGGGTTCAATCCTCCGTGGTGCCACTGAGTTTCGTCGGTGTGTTCTTGGGCAAGACACTTTCCCTTAGCCTCGTCCGTCGGATGGGGACGTAAACCGGGCGGTCCCGTGTATCGGTCTATCCTCCGAGCACGTTAAAGAACCATAGGAATCTATTCGTTAATAAGAGTAGGGCAGGTTCTCGGATTCCTATGTATCCTTCCCCTCTCTCTGGGCGGCTCTAAATAACCTATACTGTGTTGATGAGCCGTTAAACAACATTCAATTCAATTCATTTCTTATATTATTGTATAGTTCATGCGATATATGATGTATTAGATGAATACTATTCAGATTTAATCACTTATGCTCAATTAAAGCATGTTATATGTGGGAGTGTACCTTAAAATGCTACTGAAAGGTAAAATAAATGCATACTCAAAAAATTGCCTATACTACACTATTATATACACCTAATTCCACGCAATATTTCAGATATATCTCAAGTTGTTTTTACGAAAAAATACGACTTTTATTACAGAAAGGACAATGCTGTCGTGTAGTAGACCTTTTAACCAAAGTATGCTCTATGACACGAAATTCATACATGTTGAAGTTTCGCTTTAAATAGTCAATCCATTTCAGTATTATGTTAAGAGGTTATACGAATCTTTCATGGGTATCCGGTGAAGATAGGGAATTCCAACCCTCGGTATAAGTGTTTTTATCGGAACCGAGGCTTGGAATTCCCTATCTGAACCGAATACCCATGATAGATTCTTTTTCTTGCATATCAGAGACATGTTGTGCGTTAACGCCTCCAGCTACTTGCGTTTTGCATGTTTTCCTGCATACCGGATGTTGGCGCGCGTGAATTTTTTATCTCGACCCTAGGGTGAGATGGAAATATCTACCCCCGGTAAAATGACGGATATCCTTGTCCGGTATGCAAGAATGCAACGTCTAATGCCTAATTTTAGGCTATTTTAAGAATATTTGTGTTTCTTTGGTTTAATATTATAACAAAATAACATATACAATAATAACTCAATAAAATAGTATATTGGTACAATAACAACAATACATGCAGTCAATATTACTTGATTTCTAGACATGATTATGATGTATTTTATATTGTAACGAATGTGTGGTGAATGACTTTTAAAATAAAAAACAATTAAAAAAATAACATTTTCTGTGTGTTTTAATCATACTATTTCATATATTTCAACTATTTACATTTTAAAAAACAATGGCATTGAAGTTCAAAATAAATTTAGAAAAAAAATGAATCTGATAAATAACTTTTCGAAATGGTTGTATTAATAGTGTATTTTATATAATTGTGTTTACCTCCGAATGCAACACATGGAACCTTCTCTTCCATCTACCGAATGTCCGTTCAATGGTGACACGTGTGCCTGTATGGGCTTTCTGGTATCTCAGCCTTGCTGGAGAGTCTACCAGTATAAAGGGAGTTTGCAGGAAGGGTCTGCAAGGATATCTTTTTAATAAAAAAAAAATCATGTATATATGTGCATGTGGTTTTACATGACGTTAACACACCTTATTTGGCTATGTCGGAACATCGGACAGCAACCTCTGAGGTAGATGAGATAAAGGATGAAGTTTCTCCATCAAACATGCCTCCACCATGGAGCTAACTCACGGGGCAGATGTTCTTTTTTTTTATTATGTAATGTGAATCCTCTATCGTATCTCTATCGTATCGCATATACGTATAGCTATACGCTATGGTTTTTGTTTTCGACGGAAAGGCCCGAAGATATCCGATTTATTCAATAGCTTAACGAGCTTGGTATGATCCGTTCACCGAAATCAAATAGTTTTATGGAGGTGCCCGATTGGTTTAAGGCGTCTGCTACTGGGCGTCCTTGGACTGCAGCTTCGAATCCGTTGGTAAGTGGTTAGAACAAAATAATTTCCAACAATATGATATTTTATGATACACTGGTGAAGGGTGGAGAAGGGAGCTGGACCAAAGAAAACGATCATAAAGCGTTTTTTCAGCCCACACATATTGTTCTTATTGTTTAAATGGATGTATAGAGGACTTAAACCTATATTATGGCAACCAGGGTCATTCAAATACATTTATCGATATATCGTGTGGTCACGAAACATCATATTGATGTTTTCGTGGTGTGAATTTAGTTCAGAATCAACTTTTAAATAAATGAAATAAAACATCCTACGGACCGAACCTATTATTTTTGACCGATGGAACAGAAACGGACAATTTTATCTCATTTCATGGAGGTAAACTAACCCGCTGTCTCCAAGAATAACTCCATCCGAAAACGTTCTGTGTTGTGCCTCCAACTTCTGCCTCAGTCCAGAGGTCCTGAATACGTGACTGTCATGAGCTGACCCAGGCCAACTAGCACAAAAGCTGGTGAATTTACCTGAAAAACAAACCAAACACATTGTGATTGAAAGACTGATAGACCCTGTGATGTGTAAACTCGTTTTTCTTCTTCAGACTTCATTACGCGGACCGAAAATTACATTTCGTACCTCAGGGGCTGGGTGGGGGGATGTGTAATAAAAAAAAAATCGAGTGTGTGATGGCGGGGGTGGTGCGGTGTTTGAGGCATAGAGGCATAGCTATATGTGTAAGAATTGAGCAAAACAACAAAGAAATATGTATGTAAAAAAATGTGTAATAAAAAAACGAGTTTCGAGTGGGGATGGGGGAAACTTGAGGCGGTGTGGGCGGGGTGGGGGAGGTCAGGTAGCGGAGAGGGGGCAACATAGATATGCGTGTAAGAATTGACCGAAACAACACAGAAATATGTAAAAAAAAAAATCGAGTTTCTAAATAGTAGGGTGGTGGAGGCGTGGGGGACATGGTTACATAATTAAGTGTAAGAATTGCCACAAAAAAAAAGGTGTAATAAAATAAGTTTTCGAGTGTGTGTGTGTGTTTGTGTGTGGGGGTGGTGGGGTTGGGGGGGGGGGCAGGGTGCATAGCTGTATGTGTAATAATTGAGCAAAACAACATAGAAATATGTATGTAAAAAAATGTGTAATAAAAACGAGTTTCGAGTGGGAATGGGGGAAACTTGAGGCGGTGTGGGGGGAGGGGAGGTCAGGTAGCGGAGAGGGGGCAACATAGATATGTGTGTAAGAATTGACCGAAACAACACAGAAATATGTAAAACAAAAATCGAGTTTCGAAATAGTAGGGTGGGGGAAGGCGTGGGGGACATGGTTATTTGTGTAAGAATTGCAAAACAACAAACAGAAATGTGTAAAAAAAAAAAAGAGGGGGTGGGGGCATGTAGTGGGGAAGGGAAGTGAGGGACGGCAAACGGGAAGGGGCGGGGAGGAAGGATCCCCATGCCCATAAAGTATGAATAAGATGCATAATGCTATAAGAAATCCCAAATCAAAATACAAATGTAATACATATAATTGTAAACACAGCTGACACGCAACCCTTTATGTGGGATGCCGACGCTGACGCAGGAGTGATAATAAGCTCTTTTATTCTTTGAATAGTCGAGTTAAAAATGTATTTTTCTAAAGAAACCTTGATGTTGAAAAGACAATGAACTATTCACTGCCACTAATACTCCAATTCTCCTCCATTTAGGGACCGATCTTGTTTTTATCAAGAATAGGAGTGGAGGCTGAGTTTTTTCCCCCACCCACAAAGTCACCTCTCAATGTTTTCAGCCACCGTTTCGAGGGTGTGTGGGTATGGGGTTGAGGGGGATGGGTGTGGGCAACAGCGACTAGCATACCACAGAGGGAGATTAGTCATCAGGATATTTATTTTTTTATCACTCCAAGTCGGATTATTTTTTCAGAATAAATGCCCAGTCCCCTACCAAAAATATGACTATCGCTCCCTTAATCCAAAATGTTATTTTATCAGTGATGTAAGCATAAAATACAAACGCTTCCTCCACTATCTATCACGGAATCAACGCATTTTTATCACTCATTTGACTTATTTAATGCAGATTTATAAACAAAGATAATGATTAAATGCAGCAGCTGATTGGACATAAAGTTATGTAAGTAAATAAAAACTTGAATGTATTATAAAGACTAAATAATGTATGATAAAGTGGGTGGGGTAACGTAAACAAGTTAAACAAACCTTCGTGATCACATACTGCCTGGATATTAACACTGTGAAAACCTTTCCTGTTGATAAAGGATGGCTCATCTTCCCTTGGTCCTTGAATCCTGACATGGGTACCATCTATGCATCCAACCACATTTGGAAACCCCTTCTTCCGGAAGAAGGCCCGTTTGATCGCTGTCTTCTCTTCTAGGGTTGGCCATGTTACAAAGTCTTTAAAATGTTTTAACAGGGAATTGGTCACATCCTCTATGGCCCTACTCACTGTCCCTTTATTAAATCCCATTGTGTCTCCTATAACTTCTAAAAAGTTCCCTGATGCATAAAAACGTAGAGCTATCATAAGTTGATCTCTAACTGACAACGCATTTCCTCTTGAAGTTGGATGTTCAAGGTCTTCTTTCAACAGATCCTCAAGAAAATCCAAACTGTCATGTCCAAACCGGTAACGACTTCTCATTTCTTCGTCTGATAACCTATCTAAATGGGTTGTTCTTAGATATTCTCGTGGCTTTCGCAAATTCGCTTGAAAGAAAGCGGCCATCTTGGATAAAGATAACGCTAGCGTTAAAATTTAATTGAGGTAAATTAACACAATTAAATTGGACCGTTAAATTAGCTATTTAACGCACTGTTAAAAGTAACGTTGATTTGAACAACAGGTTTAATAATGCTACGTTAAAAGTAACGTAACGTTAAACCTTACTTAACGTAGCGTTACATTTAACACCTCTTTGAACAACTGGCCCCTGGTGTTACTGATCCGATTTGGCTGGATTTCGAACTTGTTTGAGTTTTCATTGATATTAGTAATCCGGTAAAGTTTAAAAAAGATCAGATGAAAAACAAACGCCCTATCGTCTTAACGAGGCAAAATATAGCATTTTTGACTAAATCAAGGACTATAACTCCGCTAGTACTGGTCCGAGATGGCTGGTTTTCGAAATTATCTGAGCAGTCGTTAATATTAACAATCTGTTAAAGTTTGGTAAAGATCGGATGAAGAATGAAGGCCCTATCGTCTTAACGAAATAAAAGTTAACGACGACGGACGACTGACGGACGACGGACAACTCGCCATCCCATAAGCTCTGCTGGCCCTTGGCCAGTAGAGATAAAAAGAGAGATAAATATTCTTATAGAATATAAGTGTTGCGTGATTTGTATCTGTCACAAAATAATCTTGGTTAGAGCGTATTGGTCGTACATAGCTCTTGTAAGCACTTGATGACATCTGTCAGGAATCCATTGTTCAGTTGAAACATATTCACCAGTTGCATGATATATTCATGTACCACGGAAAAGCGAGCATTTTCATAACGTTTTTGTCGGAGCTACGGCAGGGCTATTCAATAAGTTTATATGTGCGTTAATGCATGTAAAATTATATATATTTTACAACCTATCTCTCTAATGGGCAAACTTGTTTAAGCGTCCTTTCGTGTAGATAGCGTCTGTTGCCACGTGGGTCACGGAATGAACTTGGGAAATGATGGTTTGGTCGGAACATTGGGCTATAAAGTGCATTGTTTTCCAGTCGTGGCCGGGAATGTTGAAAGTCGCTTTGATTGGAGCAGTCGTTTGAAAAGGTTGAAATTCACAGGCTATATGTGGTCAGTATATCTATTTATTTCATCAACCTTTATAGAAGGCTTTTGAGGACAATCACCGATCATTAGAGTCTCGCATCATGTTCATGAACTCACGCGCATTAAATACATCGCGTTAGATCATCATTTTTTGTAACATTTTGGATCATCAACAGTCTTGTAACTCCAACAAAACTTTCTTGTCAGATATATTCAGTATTCGTGATAATACTACGAACGTCTTATACGTTCATGAGAGCAGTCTTTTTCATATTTCATCTGTGTATTCGCTTGTTTTTTTTTGATAATTGTTTATATTTTAATATATTTTAAAAGTTGCATTGATCTTATGTAAATGCAGTCTCCGACATTGATTCTTTCCCGAGATAGTCCCAACCACTAGGGTCATCTTGCGACAGTATCATTGAGTTTCGTATAGGATACTAGAGACATGAACCAAGTAAAACTGAATTTCTTTCAAATAGTTATCGAGAAAGCCTAAATACATGTCTAAACGATTAAGATAGTAAAAGAAATTTGCTTTATCGAGAAAGCCTAAATACATGTCTAAACGATTAAGATAGTAAAAGAAATTTGCTGCTAGGCGGCGATATTAGATATGAACGACAAAAATGCGACTCTACATACCCTAAATACACAAGCCAAATTTCATGAACATATCATAAGGTTTTAATTCAAAACCGAATGATTCATTTATGCAGACAGGCTGAGGGACGGACGGACAGGCGGACAGACGGACGGACAGGCAGACTGACTCAATGACTGACTGACTGAGCGAGATACAGCGTTAAGTCATTCCCACGATTTGAAAAAACAAAGTGGCTGTAGCAAACGATTCATTCGGTTTGAAAGCAAAAGGCACATGAGGGCCTGTATCGCTCTTTTTCCTTAACAAATTGGGTGGAATTCAAGTGAAAAAAACCTCCATGCTCTAAAAAAGAATGTCACCTCCTCTGAGTTGCTCGCATGACGATCTTCGCAAACATAAAACAAGAGGGCCAAAATGGCTCTGAATCGATCACCTGAGGATCTTCGCAATGATGAAAAAGTATCCCATTGCAAATGCTGACTAAAGACGTTTTAAGTCTTTTCTTAAGTAAGATAAATGTTAAAATATTCGCAAACTTTAGACCCCTGGGACGCAGCCATATTTGACCCCAGGGACTTCAAATGAGCAAACTTGATAGCCTAGGGGTTAGCGATCATTATCAATAATAAAGAACAAGAGGGCCTGTGGATGCTCTACAAGCTAAAATGGCTCATATCAAGTGGTTTCATCATTAAATTCCCTTCAATACTTTTTTCATAAGAGCAAAACACAACAACATCCACAACCAAAATTTAATCCCACTAAAAGAGTATGATAATGGACCTTTGGAAACGGCCGAACACGACACATACAAAATATTGCAGTCTCGGTTTGATTGAGACTGTTCATGAACGGTAGCGAAATATGATTGCTACCGTTCACGCCCCTTAGCCCCGGGTTGAACTCAATATTCATAAAATCAATAGTACAGAATTTTAACCATCCCGAAGATGGCATGCATATGGAGGTGGACTTGTTACTTTTATTGTCATTATTCCATGTCCAGCATAAGTTTCGTTGTAATATCTCATTCCTAACTAAGGTAATTGGCTCGTAAACTATTTTTTTTTTTATATTTTTAGTAACAGTGATCTTGTCCTTGATCCATGTGACCCAAATGTAGTCCCAAACTTCATTTTCGTATAAGCTACCTACACTACAAGTTGTCTTGTAATATCTTATTCCTAACTTAAGTTATTGGCCGTAAATATAGATATAAAAAATTGAACAGGTAAAGCAGCATTAAAGGACGACATTCAACCACAAACACACACAGAAACAAAGAATAAATTTAAAGATGAATAAAAGGCCAAATAAGACATCACAAACACAAATGGATTGACAATAGGGCTACCGCATTGGAACGGTCAGTGGCAAAATAAGCCGGGGGGGGGGGGGTAACCATTTTTCTGTTTTCAGTAACAGCGACATTGACTTTGAGCCCAGTGACCTCAAATGCAATCCCAAGCTTCCTTTAAAAATAGAATTCCTAAACAAAAAAGTTGTATTGCAATATATTATTCCTAACTTAAATTATTGTCCAGAAACAATTGCTCTACTTTTGATAACAGCGACCTTGACCTCGACCTCAGTGACTTCAAATGCATTATCAAGCTTTATTTCTATATAAGACTACCTACACAGCAAGTTTTATTCCAATATCCCATTTGTAACTGAAGTTAGTGTCCGTAAACCATTTTTCTATTTCTATTAACAGTGACCTTAACCTTGACTCAAGTGACCGGTGTTAATGTTCCGAACTAGTTGGTTTTCGAACCTGACCGAGTTTACCTGATATCAACAATCTGGACAAGTTTGGTAAATATCGGATGAAAAATGAAGGCCCTATCGTGTTAACGAGGCAAAATATAGCATATTTAAGAACATCAAGTCCAATCACTCCAATGTTAAGGATCTGAACTGGCTGGTTTTCGAAATTGTCCGAGCTTCATTAATATCAATAATCTGGCAGAGTTTGGTAATGATCGAATGAAAAATAAAAGCCCTATCGTGTTAACGAGGCAACATTTTAACATTTTTAAGAAATCAAGGGATATAACTCCGGTGTTAATGGTCCGAACTAGCTTGTTATCGAACTTGCCGGAGGTTTCATTGATATCAACAATCTGGCTAAGTTAGGAAATGATAGGAAGAAAAATGAAGGCCCTATCGTGTTAACGCTTACGGACGACGGACGGACGAAGACGAACAACTCGCCATCCCATACAAATGTGATGTAATAAATAGATACCAAGTCGTTTCTTTTCAGATGGAGTTGATCAGACTCTTCGATTCATAAACACACAGAAGCTTAGTTTTCTATGCTGAAAGGCACTGATGTGGTATAACTACGTTAACAAGACCCTAAAAAGTAACTAACATACCTGGTGCTTTGATGTCTAACCTTGATACAATCAAACTGATTTGTTGCATCATCGCTGCTTGTACTAAAATAAAAGAGTAACTAAAAATTGATAGTTATACATAATTAATAATAATAATTTCATATACATCAGCTTTAAAATGACACTTTATAATCTATTAATTAAATTCTATAAGTATAGAGGTATTTTGTATAATTATATAAATTCTCCAAAATGCATATTGTTTTAGGTGATATTTTTAAACCTACTATTGCGATAATGTTTTTATTGACAAACTATGCGACTTGAGGCCATACTAGTTGAGTTTTGGATATGTTAAACTTACGTTCTCACGCTGTCTGGTTGAGGGATATACTTACAAAAATAATACAAAAAACAATAGATCAAGTTGCATCCGTTTTACCAGCGTAACCCGACTGCATCACTAAGGAACTAACATTAATACTGATTACGATATATATAATTAGACGCGCGCGGTGGAGGTATTAATTTCAAAAAATGAAATGATTAACCGCCGCTAAATGTAACCGTGTATCCCCTAATGAAGCCTTTAACTAAAACATTCACACGACAAACCGTTGAGAACACGGGCAATAATACTTCGTCTCCTTTTTAAGTGTATGCATGAATAACACTCTAATGTATGTGTTTTTTTAAGACCATCAACATATAAGCCAGTCAATTATAACATGCGTATTGAGCAGTTTAGAAAAATATATTTACTAGCATAGATGTGTTTATAGACATATATGCAGAAAAATCGTCCTCATAAATATATGTTATTACATTATCGTGTTCCTTATGAAATAAGCAGAATATTAGCCGACCTTCACTGAATATATCCATTTTATCACCGATCTTGTCTTCAACGTTGTCTGATAGACCTGAAAAGTAAAAGGAAATTACCAACACAACAGTTTGATTAATGGAATGATTTTCCATTATGCGGCAACAAATATTTGCAAAATGTCTTCTACATGTAATATGAAAAAATGAATATCATTTAAAATTATTCAATATTTGCACCTCCTGTTAAAATAACAGGAGGTGCAACACGATGTAGGTGATCAAATTGGGCTGTTTGATCAATTCGTTAAAAACAAAAACATAATTATACAGTACAAAAATATAAAACAAATTTATTTTATCGATTATTTTTATTCTACATGATAGCTTTTCACACAACGTCAAATGGGGTAAAACAACCAGTTTTAGTGTGAATAGCTCAAATAGTGAAAAAGGTGAACATATTACGAAATGAAACCTACAAGACTAGTAAGAATACAAATAAAAATTAATAATATCCAGTATGAAGTTGATCTAAATGTATATAACATAGCTATTTCAGTGCCGTTATCTTATCATGTTAGTCTTGGACAGATAATCTGATCGATTCTATTATACCGCATGCAGATTTGCGAGTGTCATATTAACATATGTGTATAATCCACCCAGAACATATATGCTGTTACATGTGTGTTTATCCGATAAGTCTTCGTCATGCTTTCCAATTCGTATTGTCCAGTACTCTTGAAAGGAGGACATTTGTTAGCACATGATAATGATCGTGATCAGTTGGTCGTCGTCCTGCTAACGTCATTCAGTGGTTTTGTCAGCTCTTCTTGATAGAGAAGCACGCATCGTTATCACGTGATCAGTACTGCTGCCATTCGTCCATGTTTCTGAAGTTTTGCATTTTTTTTCACAGACATTTGGGGTTTTACAAAGTCAAAGGAGACCGAAAGAATACATTTGAAATTTTGTAAAAAAGCATGTTAAGAGTTAATACGTTAACTAGGAATGCCAGCAGTTATGGAGAACTTGGTAGACGCCCATTTTTTATACTATTGGAGTAAAGTGGTCAATTCAAATACATTTTTATCATATCTACTTTTTTTATAAATACGCAGCGAGAGACTGAGAGATGAGGACGGAAGAATTGAGGAAATAATGTTAAAACATTTTGACTGTGACTATAATTATGTTTGAACGACCCAACTTGTCTTGATATGAACACATTTCATGTATTGATTAAACAAAGATTTGTTGATTGTTTTGATAAAAAAATTGAATAGTGACATTGAAAATAATCATGTTTTATGTATGTATAACCATTTTAAGACCTCATTTTCAGATTTTGATTTTGCTTATATTTTGCCACGGAAATTAAGAACTTCCTTATCGAGGTTAATATTATCCTCTCATAGACTTAGAATTAAAACTTGCAGATATTTTCATGATACAATCAAAGCTAATGTACATTGTGTAATAATACCGACTTAGAAGATGAATATGATTTTCGTTTTAATTTGTTCTTGCATGAACACATACGTCAACTTTATGTTAAAATATTATTACAGAACAGAACAGAACAGAATTGTATTCAACTTGTACATAACATCTCGTTGGTCAACATGATTTTACATAATACATGATTTTAAGTGAAACAGTATAATACATGTATTATACAATATTGTGTACAATTTATGAAAAATAAATAATATTGAAACACAAATAACAAGAAACAGCAAGCTTTATAACATGTTGTAAAGTGATTATACAATACATATACCTTATAGTATAGAATGAATTTAAACTGGAATGCTTAATAAAATAGTTCTTTGGTCAAATGCTCTTTTGATGGATTAAGCCAAATTTGTTAGTTCCTTTTTATTTTTTTATTTCTTTATTTTTTTATTATTTTCTTTTGCCCACCTTCTCAAGCCCTTTTATCTCTCCTTTCTTTCGCTTTTTCTCACCCCGTCTTCCGCCAGCTCTGCTTTTGTCCCTCCTACTGGATGGTGATCTGTTTTGACCTACTTTCTGCTGGAGCCTCGCTGTATATTCCGTTTCTACGACGACTCTCGCTGTTCGCCCGCAGTTCACCTGATGTTTCTCTTTTTTCCTTTGGATTGCACGGTTTCTGGGACATTGCTGATATGTCATGTTATTGTCTATTGCTGTGAAACAGCCTCCCCATAGTACTCTATGCTACTCTATTCAAGCTACTATGCCACTACTAGGCTACTGGCCATTGCATACTTTAAACGCGCCATACGAATAACCAACGAATTTCTGTCTACAGCTTCCCTATCCCTATTCGGTGAACGTCGGCCTAACATCGTCACAAGACAGCAGTGAGCTACTAACTACTCATGAAGCAAGTTTGAGGGCTGAGAAGGTGGATTTTTGCCGAAATGGTGATGAATGATAAGCAATGAATAAATGAAGCATGAAATGGAGAGACCAACATCTGGCGGGGTTTGAACCCACGACCTTCCGCTTGTGGGCCCAGCGCTCTACCACTGGGCTATAGAGGTCTCACTTTTTTATTTTCAGATTTCATTAATTCACAGAATTTCATAAAGCTCGGATGTTTATAATATTTTTTCAATAAAAAACTGCTTTTTATATCATGAAAAGCAGGGCTAATTGTAATGAAATGATATTCATCGTCTATATCGTTTTTTTCACAAAAAGTACAGTATCTTTCATTTTTTTCTATTCTATTTCGTCCATACCCATCTTGCTCAATTCTTAAAGAATGAGAGCCTTAGCCTCGAAATAAAAACCTTAAGTTACTTGGTACAATATCAAGATATTTTTCAAATGCAAACTCATGATTAAAGTATTTATACGAAAATAATGCACCACTATTATCAACATTTTCTTGCAATTTTTGAATAAAACAATTAATAATTTTTCTTTTAAAAACTAAACTATTGTTTTTGGATTAACGTTATGTGGGTTTAACTACATATCTAGTCATCCAAATTTATTCATTTGATTCAGACTTCAAATAAACAAGGGTTGTTTAGGTTAACTAGGTTTGTCAGGGAAGAATTTATTATTTGATATAATGAGTAAAGTTTTTGTGTTCATCCTCATTTGGATATAAAACTTAAACTATTTAAAAACAGTAATATGTTACAATGTAATAGGTATAATTAATCCCTTAGTATACAATGGCAAATAGTAAATGTGTGTGTATTGTGAGGTGTGTGTGTGCGTGCGGGCGTGCGTGGTGTGTGTGTGCGTTTGTCAAATTGTTTGACCTGTTACATATTAAAAAATGTAATATGTGTGTAGATCCCGAGAAACAGTTGTCTAGATCACAAATAAAGAATATGTTCTGCATCCATTACATGACACTCGAGAATCTCTCCTGCATACCGGTACATCATTATCCACGGTAAATGTGTTTCTGTTATGGCTGTCTAATTGGTAGAAAAGACATGTCCCTTGGGTAATCGTTTTTTCCGGCGATAATTGCTTTTTAAATACCAGCATATGTTGGATTTAACATATTTTGTGTATTGAAAGCACTTGAAATATTATTGATTTTCAAAACAATTCTTACGGGTAAAATATAGCAAAAAAGTAAGTGAAAACTCAGCAACAACATTTTTAAAATATAATCAACACATTTATTCATATAGTAAAATGAAAAAAATATTCACCTACAAAATACACATCAATTAGATCCAGTATTTCTTTAAAATCCGATTTAACAAAAAGTCTAACTAATAGTGTCAAGTGTTCCTTAGATACAAATTGTCAAGTGTCCCTTTAATCCATTTTTATTTTAAGTCTTTCCTGGTTTAATTATTCCTAATAGTTCAAATAATCCAATGTAAATTTTAGTATAGATAAGCACATTAATTGTTAACAGATTTCCTTTTACAATATATATTTTTAATTAATAAAGCATCCAATATTTTCGCAATGTTTCTTTTAACTTTGTTCTCAACTCTGAAATAAATACTGAAACAAATACTGAACAACTATGAACCCCAAAAAAGCCGTATTTAAATTGTCATAGAACGTCATAGAAACTTTAAATAACCTTGAATGATACAAGCACATTATAATTATGTTATACATATTATATGATTTCAAATGTAAATATCAACGTCTTATTTACCTCATCCAGAAACTTCTATATGCTACTACAGTAAAACTTGCTTATAACGAATTCCTGGGGACCTCTAAAAATACTTCGCTATAATCGAGGTTCGCTATATCCGTAAAACGAATTCGGTACAATAATATAACGAATTCGTTATAGGAAAGATGTTTTTGCTTACTATAACATTTGACGAGTCATCATTGCAAAACAGGATGTGTACTAATTTGAGCTGTGTCGCATTGCATGTTTCGTAAACTATGTGACTGCAGCTAGTTTATCATTATCATCTGTATATTGAATAAAGCATTTTTAGTAATCTATTGCATTTTTCGAATCATTTTCATTTGACAAATTATGGGTATTATATTACATTATTGAGTGTATCGCCTTTCGTTTTTTAAGATTCATATCCATTTGAGACTACATGCAATATGACCGTGCGATATATTTCTTAAAATGTATTCAAGTAGAAAATCAGCTGAGTAATATAAGGTATTTATACTTGATAGACGTTAACACTTAGAACTTATAGATAACAACCTGTTTATTAAAACCATTTAATTATGGTGCACTAACCACTTAACACCTTCCTTTTGACAAAGTCATGAAAACTTGCACTTTTCCGGGCTTTCGTTTGATACCGGAAAATACCGAAATTTGCCGAAGTTATTTTAAACAAAAATGGCCGATTCGCTATAAAAAAGGTAATTTACGCTGGTTTCTTTGAATGGGGAATGCAAAATTGCTTCGCTATCATCGAGTATTCGCTATATCCGAGTTCTCAATATATTTACTTTTTTATATGAAGCAAAGAATGAGCTGGCGTGGAATTGAAACAACTTCGCTATAACCGAGTATTCGCTATAATCACGAAAACGTTAGATTAATATCTGAAAAACTTAGTAATTTAGAAAATAATAACGGTATTAACCAGTAGAAATTGATGACATTGTTAACTCTATTTCTGGAGTATTTAAAGAAACAGCAATCGAAACGTTTGGATATTTCAATAAATTGAAAGGAGTAGGCATCAATAACACTAATAAACAGTCCCATTGGTTTGGCAGAGATTGCAAAAAACATCGTAAACAGTTTCACAGAGCTAAATACATGTATAAATTAAGAAAATATTAAGAAAATAAAACGAACCTTTCAAATCAAAGTAAAATGTATAAAGCGCATAAACGAAATTCTCATTATAATTTTAAAAAGGATAATATAAAAAAACTGAAAACATTAGGTAAATCAAATGCTAGAAAGTACCGGGAAATATTTAATGTCAAAAAGAATAATAGTGTAAGTGCATCACTAAATGATTTACATGAACATTTCAAAAATATAAATTTCAAAGAAGACGTAGAAAATACTAATATTATAGAAACTACGCCAGAACTAGCACAGTCATCTGAGGAAATAAATGGTGAAATAACAATAGATGAAATTGAAAAGATAGCACGAAAGTTAAAAATAACAAAGCAAGTTGCATAGATAACATTTTAAACGAACATATTAAAACCACACTTCCGGTCATGAAAAACATTTATTTTAAATTATTCAACTTAGTATTGAACACCGGAATAGTTCCAGAATCATGGACAATTGGTATAATAAATCCCAGTTTTAAAAATAAGGCGATTCATTTAAACCAGAAAATTACAGACCCATGTCTCTATTAATTTGTCTTGGTAAATTATTCACAGCAATATTGAATGCTAGGTTAACGAAGTTTGCAGATGATTACAATCGTATTAATAGCTATCAAGCTGGATTTAGGAAATACTTCTCTACTGTTGATAATATGGTTATACTTAACTCTCTTATTGATATTTTACGCAATAAAGGAAATAAACATTTTTGCGTGTTTATTGATTAAAAAAATGCATTTGATACAGACTGGAGATCAGGATTATGGTATAAAATATTCAAATATTATCACATATTATTATTATTTGACATAAAAGGCAAAATATTTAACGTTATCAGAAATATGTACAACACTATCAAGTCGTGTGTAACATTAAGTGGTGTACGGTCCAACTATTTTGAATGTAATATAGGCGTACGACAAGGGGAAATCTTTCGCCGTTATTGTTCTCTTTTTATCTAAATGATTTACATGCATTTTTTTCACAAAATCAAAATGTAAACGGAGTAAGTCGTCGAGAACACAAATTATACAACGACGTTGTTATATATTTAAAATTATTTATTTTGTTATACGCAGATGACACTGTTATGGTATGCAAAACAGCAGATGACCTACAAGAAGCCCTTAATACTTATCAAACTTATTGCGATACATGGAAACTCACAGTCAACATATCAAAATCTAAAATTCTAGAATTTTCGAAAGGTAAACCATTATTCATTTAGATTAAAAAATTATTCATTCAAATTAAATAACGACACTTTAGACATCGTATCGGAGTACAAATATTTGGGAATATTATTTAGCAGAATTGAATCATTTTATAATGCTAAAAAACATATTGCCAGTCAAGCCACTAGAGCTCTCAACAGCCTACTGAAAAAAGCAAAGCATCTTTATCTACCAATCGATTTACAAATTGACATCTTTAATAAAACGTTAAACCTATTTTGTTATATGGGTGTGAAATCTGGGGGTTTGGTAATTTAGAAATTATAGAAAGAGTGCAACTAAAGTTTTTAAAACACCTTTTAAATATAAAAACATCTACACCGAATTGTATGGTTTATGGCGAAACCGGTACTATGCCAATCTCAATTGATATTGACAAGAAAATGTTATCATTTTGGTCCAAGGTAGTGTCTCCAGAAAGTGTGTGTACCTAGTATTGCATAGCTTATACAATATAGCAATAGTACAAAGAAAAAAATAAATTTTAAATGTACCAAAGAAATCTTAATTAAATGTGGTTTTAGTGGCATCTGGGAAACGCACGACTTTCCAGATAGTAAGTGGTTGATTGCATCTGCGCATCAAAAGTTCGTATATCTATTTTTAAACGAATGGTATAAAACAGTTGAAAATTCTATTAGTTATTATATATACAGATTATTTAAAACTAAATTTGGCTTTGAGAGATACTTGACAGATACACCCGGTAAATTACTCAAGTATATGGTAAAGTTTAGAACAAGAAACTATAAGTTACCAATTGAAACTGGACGCTGGAATAAAATTGTGCATAATAAAAGAGTTTGTACTTTATGTAATGAAGATATAGGAGATGAATACCATTACCTTTTAACATGTAAAACACTTAGTATGTTACGAAAGACTTTTTGAAAAAGAAATACTCAATAAAACCCGAATATATATACATTTTACAACATTATGAATTCAACAAACAAGATAGAATTTAGAAAAGCGTGTGCATATGTAAAGCAAATATTGAGTAGATTCGAGTATGTTATTATGAGATTTGAAAAATGTGTGTAAACAATGAGTCATACGAGAGTGTGGATGTAAATTACTTCTTCGACAGTGTTCTGAAAATGAACTATATTTAAATGATAGAGGCAGTTTTAAATTAGGAATAGAATTTAGCTCCTCAAATAAATACAGTAAATTAAATTTACTTGATTTAAATCTGTCTAATAATATATTGTTAATACTAAATAACTCATGTAATAGAGCCTTGTACGATATATTCTATATGCATTACCTCATGTTTTCATGTATATATATGTATGAACCGAGTCAATAACAGATTTGTATTGTATAACCGAGTTTGCTATAAGTGAGTTTTACTGTAAATTTAAATAAATGACCTTTGATGACACAATAGCTTGTCAGCATCATCACAAACACTCATGGGTAACACAATTTATGTCTTATTGCCTTTAATCTTCATGAAGTAAACGAAAATATTTGAATTGAAAAATGGAAGTCGATATTCAAGTCGAACAGGAAATATAGCTTTCACAGAATATAGTCAACTAAAAACACGCATTAACACAAACAACACAATGTTAGACACATATGAAAACATTGATCAAATGTAAAAAGAGTATGAAAGGAAAACTGTGGAAATCGTTGAACATGATAAATACAAAAAACATTGCAGTCTCAGTTTGATTTATAAACGGTAGTGAAATATTATTGCTACCATTCACGCCCTCTTGTTGAAGAGAAACGATATCATTTACTCTAATTTCTTCTCTTTTCTTTTATCCTCAGGTAATAAACACGAGTCCCATACTGGCTACTTGGAATAAAGGACGACGTAAATAATCTAAAGGAATTGTCTTTGTTAAATAAAATTACATAACTACTGTTCAGGGACATATACAAGGTATTGTATATTTCCCTATACAGATATATATAGTTCTAAATTGGTCTCTTAAATGTTTAACTTTTGGATTATTTACTTTTTAAAAACAAAAACTAGATTTAATGTGTGCAACAAGTCGATACATTTCGTTTATTTGACTAGGTTTTACTCGGCGGATTTGCATGATTCAGATTAAGATAGAGCCAAACATCAGACTTTCCTGTCTCACCGAGAATTTCCTTTGAATTTTTAGCAGTCAATTAGGAAAACATGATAAACTTGCTACAACAAGGCATTATGCTTTATACTGTTTAAAGACCCATTGCGTTTAAAACACTTTATGACGTCTTATTTACTCATCATATTTATTTGCATATCACCCACCATTGTACAAAACTTCTTTACCATATTCGCTTTTGATGATGTTTAAACTTCTGTCTGCCATGGTTTATTGTATTTTCTAGTTTCGATATAGTTTATCTTTCTACTTGGATTGCTCTCATTTATTAAAAAAAACAACACTTATTTTAATTTAGTATATATTTTCAGAAAATTACCTCTCCTATAAATTGCATTCAATGGGTTAATATTTGACATAAAACATACAATGTTAATGACGGTACCTACCTCTGAATTGTGTGTCCATGTGTCCAATTACATTGCTGTTCAGCTGTTTAGATGTTTGGTCTATATGATGTTTAATATTAGCTTCACTTTTCTGAATGTTCAAAATAGCAGATTCCTCAATTGATGCCAGTCCTTTTAAAATGACATCCTTTAAGGTTTCATCTTTAAGACAACATGTCTTCAACATGTCTACTGCAGACTGGACATCAAGGGCACCACGTTTGAACTTAGTTATAGCATTTAAAACTACATCTTCGATATGCGGAACGAAAACTAATATGTTTTTAATTGCATCATACAAGTCCGTCCAAAGGTCAATGAAATCATCATTGTCAATCTCTGTATTTCCCGTATGTGCTATCATTTGATTTCGTAACTTTCTAATTGCTTTGATAGAGCTAATGATATTTGGAGGAAGAGATTTGCACACACGCATAACTATCGTTTGAAGTAATCTTATATCCCAGTTTGTTATATCCGACTTCCCACCATGCACTGGATACAGCTGAGCAAACTGAGAATCGGTTAGTTCTCCCTTATCTTTTAACTTTGTAATAGTGTTTAAGTGTTCCTGTAGGTAGACGTCTGTGTTCTGGCTCAAGTCACATAATACAATATCTGTAAATACAGCCTCTCGTAATGCCTGTGTAACTTTATCTGCATTGGATTGTTTGCAAAGATTCAGCAAGACGACTATTAACAGACCAATGTCCCAGTTATCCAAACGCGTCTGTGATGTAGTTGGGAAAAGTTTATCATATTGTTCAGCCGTAAGGTCCGTATCTCTTAAACTTTCAATGATGCCTTTGTTGTCAAATAGGAACAAATCCAAATTCTTATGTTTAGAGCTTTGAACTTCCTGTAGAAGGATCTCCTTTAATTTCCCTAATTTCCCTTCTAGTGAACAACACTGTAAAAGTACAATACATAACAATGACACATCCCATTGCAGCAGATCTGTATTGCTCCCATCATCAGGAAACAATGTTTTATAAGCTGATATACTGATGACACGTTTCTTTTTTAAAACGTCTATTTCAGTTTTAAAAATCTTTAAATATTTATCTAAATTGCCGTTGGCAGATGAGTTATTAACTTCTTTAGTAACAACTTCTCTAAGCACAGGTGTCCCTCCTTCCACATTCAGCAAGAGAAGGCGAAGATAATTCACCGTGTTTGTTGAAACCATAGTGATGAGATTAGCTGTCTTATCGTCGGTAAATTCTGAAAAGTAATTAATGTTATCAATTATTTATAAATAAACCTGTCATGATGATATAAACTTATCGCCTATTTTTTTTTTGCAATGACAAAGAAGATTTTACAACTGAATTGAATTTATAGGATACATGTATGATGAGAGGCTGTGCCGAACATCATTTAAGTTTTATATAAAGAGAGGAGGTGCCGATAATTATATCAATTTTATACAACGAGTTTAATATATTCAATATTAAACATGCATAAATGTGAGATTCGTTTTTTCCCCACATAACCCCCAAAACGCATAGTTACATTTAATAACGTAGCTGCCTATATATATCGTTGAAATTGCTTCGGTTTTCTCTGTACGACATCGAACAAAGTAACTGCCTCGTCGACTTCCGTAAGCCGTTATGTTTTCACGGTTACGGAACTCGGTGAGGCAATTCCTATATTCCTATCTAAACAGAGAAGAACGAACAGTGATCTGGCCTTCAGTTGCATTATACATTGCATTATTGTGTTTATATGCATATATAGTGTATTATGATATGTATGCCATGGCTTTATTACTCTCACACACCGCAAGTTATGTGATAAAATTACTTTTATTCTACTATACTTTTAATATTAGCTTGATATATACAGTATATTTAAATGCATTTTAAACTTATTACTTTGAATCTAATTTCTTACATAACGACCACATTTCTTTCCCACTTTTAAAAAATGAAACCTGTTTACCATATGTCATTCTAACAGAAAGTTATGTCATCATACATAATATAACGTCATTTCATTCAAAATGACAAGATATGCAGTGTAAATTCAAGGTGAATATAATTCAAGACGTTTCTGAGCGATTTTAATCATATAAAGAGTGAAGGTATTGTACATAAATGTAACAACTCGTTAATGAACAGGTAAAAACGGATTCGTAAATTATAAAGGCACCTAAAAGTAGATACAAAGCCGAACAGGAAATGTAACATTCACAAAAAACAGTCAACCAAAAGCACGCAAACAAAACAAACGCCGGACAATTACAAGGACAGAGTAAAGTATGCGGCATCACAAACATGAAACGGTTGACAAAGAAACAACCTCCTTGGAACAGTCAGTGGAAAAAATGCCATTGGGGTGTAAACCTGGTTCTAGGATGCCCCACTCTTACCTTTTTGTCATGCGAATAAAACGTGACAGTGTAAAAAGAATAAAACCCCGCCAGGCTGTATTCTCTAACAAACTAGGCAGCATTAATAGGCAATATAAATATAACTCAAAGATGCTCATGTATATATAAAGATAAAAACAAAAGCATAGAAAGCCACAAAGCAAGTAATCAATGACTTGACAGAAGTCAGAGCAACACGAGAATATACCATTTAGGATACGACAAGATAAGATTAAAGACAAACATCAAACGTTACCGCTCTTTCTGAATCATCATAGCGTCCACAATCTGTCCGTCCATTGCACAATCAAATAGGAAAGCTTAATGACGAACTGTAAGTGGGTCAACCACTAAATATGCAGTGCGTTTCACAAAAAAATGATAGAATCATGACCTCTTTGATAAGCTCTTTAACTAGTTTATAGTTCTTGAGCTGGTTGTAGACCCCCTCACCCCAGGGGGAATTTTGTAGGGTAGGATTATCTGAAAGAACATACATTAAGCTTCAAAATGAGACATGTGTGCCATCTGAGCGTTGGGGCTTTAGTGAGTTTTGGGGGAAAACGTTGCGTTTTTAGACGAAAATCGCCGAAAACTGGAATTATTTTTTAGAAAAAGAATGGAATACAGTAGAACCAATTTATCTCGGAACGCATCTCTACATGTCCCACCATATAATGTATGGATCCGATACTTAAATATTGAGATTTTGGGTAAAAATGTTAAAAAATTGAATAAAATCGCTGAATTCTGTAATACATTGGGGGTATTTAACTTAAAATTAGAAATATATCTAATACAATAGAAAAAAGAAATATTGTAACCTTTTTGGGCAGGGTAAGGTCCAGTGATTAAATAGAAAAAAGTTCCAAACCGCATGATGTTTGGAAATGCCTTAATTTTGGAGCAAAATGTTGGTTATTAAAAACACATTTTCCTCCAGCAAAATAAAGCAGAATTTACCACCTTCTTATGGGTTTTCTGGCATATTATTGCACATTGGACTGTGCAGAAATGTTATAATATTTGTTCCCCGCTTCTTTCTATGCATTTTTAATTGTTTCCCAATACCTCAATGCATTACAGAAATTAGCGATTTTAGTATTTTTTTCAACATTTTGCCCTAAAATATAAATACTTGAGCATATATGTCATATCTGATACAATAAATGACTTGGATATGTATAGTGTGCAACATTTTATTGCTTCAATTTGATAAGTTTATGTTCAAACTATTTTCAAAAGATAATTCCAGATTCCGTCGATTTTTTTACGGAAATACACATTTTTCGCCTGAAAATTAAAGGCAATTATTTAAGCATCATATGGTTCAGGACTTTTTTCTACTTAATTATTGGACCTTTTGTCTATCCAAAATGTTACAATATGTTTTATTCTATTGTATTAAAATATTTTTTTCTAAATTTTAACCCAATACCCCAATGGATTACAGAAATCAGTGATTTTTGTCATTTTTTCCAACATTTTGCCCTAAAATGCCAATATTTGAGCACATATGTTATATATGATGCCAGGAAACACTTAAATATGTATGCTGTTCAACATTATATTACTTCAATTTGATAAGTTTATGTTAAAACTATTTTCAAAAATAATTCCAGATTCCGTCGATGTTTGACAAAAATACACATTTTTTGCCTAAAAATTAAGGCATATTCAAGCATCATACGGTTCGGGACTTTTTTCTACTAATTATTGGACAAATGTCTATCCAAAAATATTACAACGTGTCCTTATTCAATTGTATTGTATTTTAGTTAAATATCCCCCAATGTATTACGGAAATCAGCGATTTTATTCAATTTTTTTAACATTTTTACCCAAAATCTCAATATTTAAGTATCGGATCCATAAATTATATGGTGGGACGCGTAGAGATGCGTTCCGAGAAAGATTCCATCAATTCAAATTGGTTCTTAATATATTCCATTCCTTTTCTAAAAAATAATTCCAGATTTCGGCAATTTTCGTCTAAAAACGCAACGTTTTCCCCCAAAACTCACTAAAGCCCCCAACGCTCAGATGCACACATGTCTCATTTTGAAACTTAGTGTATGTCCTTTCAGAAAATCATACACTACAAAATTCCCCATGGGTGGGTGGGGGGGGGGGGGGGGGGGGAGAGGGTTTCTCCTACTAGCTCACGGTCTATTAATAAATATTGTAAGAAGGTGACTTACAAATTTCGTAAAACACGTCACCACAGAAGTCAGGTTGTGACAGTCCTTGTCGGTACGGTACGGTACCGTAACGTACCGTACTATACCTTACTGTAATGTATCGTCCCGTCCCGTCCCCGTCCCGTACCGCACCGAACCTTACCGTCCCGTCCCGTCCCGTACCGTACCATACAGTACATATGAGAAGAATATTTTAGAGTTTTCGTTTTAAACATCTACACACATTTTAGATCCCCAAGCGTGGCCATCTTTCAACTTGAGACTTCATATTAAACAAATGTATAGTACAATGTATAAAGCGTGTACAGATTTAACTAGACAGAGGTTAAAGCTAAGACTATAAATCATGACTTAGTATGACGGCCGTAAAACGTCACCCCGACTACAAATCAGTAGTGTTATTACTTACTGGTCTTCTGGGATCATCAAGCCCAATCTGTGTGGCTTTAAAGTAGAATATCGATTAAGCCGGTGCTAGGAGACGTGGGAGGTGTTGCTCTATACATTACCTCTTATGAACAGACAACCGAGTCTGCTACTTTTATATTTTGTTTGTATTTGCTGCTTACAATGGATCCCCTTTTCAATATTTATTTAAATTGTATTATCAATGAAAATCGATTCTGCGCCAAATAGTGTAATTGTATACACCGTGTTATATTATTACGAAATGATACAGAGCATTGGGGTGTATAGTATCATCGGTAGTAGTCATTTTCTTTTAAAATTTTCTTTTAAAATCAATTTTCTCAGCTCATGTATTTCAATTTTTTTTTAAAAATTCCATGCTTGAAGATATACCATATAAACAAACATGTATGCAGAGGTGAAATGATTTGGTGCATTTTTTCATACAAAACGTATCAATAAGTGCAACACCTCTCAGAAACTAGATGCCCACGGGAAACATGTCGAGCCCGCCAGTTTACAGATATACATTGCGAGGAGACTGCGGATTAAAGGTTAGACATTGCTGAAAGCAGCAGTAAAAGCCTAGAACATGGAAACGTAAAATAAAATGTATGCAGTGGTTAAGTTCGGGTTCTTTTATTTGAAAATGACTAAGTACAACATATTGTATTAATATCTGAAATCATTTGTGCCAAGTAATTTCAAAATTCCCTCTATGCATGACAAAGTTACAGCCCGGAAAAGATCGGACTACATAACCTCTAAATGAGACCTTGACCGTTGAGCTGGAGGTCCGGGTGTTGTACGCCGACACATCGTCCTCTTGTGGTGATCATTTGTGCCAAGTTATTTCAAAATCCCTCTACGCATGACAAGTTACAGCCCGGACAAAATCGGACTGCATGAACTGCATGACCTCTAAGTGTGACCTTGACCTTTGAGCTGGAGGCCTGGGTGTTATTCGCGACACATCGTCCTCTTATGGTGATCATTTTTGCCAAGTAATTTCAAAATCCCTTTATGCATGACAAAGTTACAGCCCGGATAAGATCGGACTAAATGAACTGCATGACCTATAAGTGTGACCTTGACCTTTAAGATGGAGGCCAGGGCTTGTTCGCGACACATCGTCCTCTTATGGTAATCACTTCTGCCAAGTAATTTCAAAATCCGTTTATGCATGACAAAGTTACAGCCCGGACAAGATCGGACTGCATGAACTGCATGACCTCGAGCTGGAGGCCTGGGTGTTGCGCGCGACACATCGTCCTCTTGTAAAAAGTTATTTAAAAATCCCTCAAAGCATGACAAAGTTATAGCCGGACAAGATCGGACGGACGCATGGACGCACGCACGTACATACACCGAACCGCCTTTGTGACAACTATGTCGAGTTGTCCGCAAGCGGGCTCGACATAAATGATTCTTTACTCCCAGAATGAAGTGTGTTTTTGAAACAAAAAAAAATCATAGTGTCACAATAAACTGAGATATAAATATTTGCTCTTGATAACAAAAGTCGAAATGTAATCATCAAAACGGTTAACTTGTTAACGTTTGGCACTTCTAGGGATACAATGAAATTATGTAAATATTGTTGAATGTTTTAAAAAAAATCACAGTTGCAGGACAATTATTTCAGTAATTTTGCTATCGTACAACTAAAAGAGGTAAATCTAAATCAGAAACGAATAGACATATTCCTTTCATTTTTTTTTCAAATTTTACAGACGCACCTGAACATGTGCTTTTGACCCTGATCATACACCAAACTAACCCACTGTACATTGAATCTTGCAATAAACTAGTTTGAACTGCGCATAATAAATTCGATACACAACGTATTAGATAGCTTGTGAACGATAGCTACACCTTTGAACAAAAAGAATTGAAACTTCAGTTATGCATTATCAATTATCAACGAGTACCTTCATAGACATAATATTCCGTCTTAGGTTTACACCTGTCTAGTTAAATGTGTACGCGCTATACTTTAAATGGTAATTATTAAACACATTAAAGATACTAACCCACCAAATAACGGCTAAATTACACTACAAAACCGTTTATCAAAACATTATCCGAGTGTTCAGGTCATATATTGATGTATATGTGGCCGATTAAAATATAGGTTTATTCACGGATTCTTAAAACACCCGTGTTTGAATATGCGTAAAATGAATTATGAGTGGGTAACTCTTAATTCGAAGCTCACGTCAAAACACGTTTTGGTGTTTGACTTAGCTGATTAAAGCCGTTTATATTGTCTCCATAGGGTTTTGATTCTCAAAATATATAAGTTATATACATACTTCGTCTTTAATAAGTTTAGAAACGGTGTACATATTGCGTAAAATTTGCCTGTTGATGGCGGGATAGGAACGCATAAGTCAAGGGTAAAGTAGAAGCTAAAATAGCCTTCGACGGTATATATTTTATATATGAAACTGAAGCACATTTTGAGAGTTTTCATTTGTATTTGCAATGACACCAGTCATTCTTTCAGATAGACTCTAGTCCATTTAACAACTAAACGAAATCTCTGAGATAAACCTTTTTTTGAGATGTAATCATATTTCAGTTTGAAAACATATAGTTTTTCATTGCTGTAAAATACTTGAAACTAAGTGTAAAAAAACGAAAGCTCAAAATTTGAAATTTATAACAGAACAAGATTTTGAGCAACTTAACCAAAATTCTGTGTTTTTGCGTAAAATATGGGTTGGCTGTCATTTTCAGTTTCCCTGAAGGAGCTCCAATGCCATCTCAGGTGTCTCTAGGTGGGTTATTGTCAGTAGGTAATAGATCTAAATATCTGCATATAGTTTGTATAATGTTATGTTTTAAGGTACTAAATGATGCTTAAATCAGAAAAATATATCTATAGTGACATTTCTACATAGCGCGATCCAAGACGGTGTCTTCCTTATACCCAAAGCTTCAGAATCTTTCAATTTTATATGCGATTAAGGGTTTTACATCTGAAACTAAACTTTTAACAACAATTATTCATTTATATTTTCCCCACAAATTGCAATGTTGTACATTAATTAGTCTAATGTATTATAGAAATGGATTGTGTGCACATTTAATCATCTTGCAGTATCAAGGACTACACATCTCTCATTAGTATCTGAGTGCTACACACATGAGGGGGTATGTTAGTTCTTTGTGTCATAACTTCTATTTTATCTGTGTTTTCTTCCATCTTCTAGTCAAAATGTAGCATGTATTGACCAATTTGCACGTTCTCAATAGCAGGTTCATTGTATATTTTGTTCAAAAAACAATTCTGGAATTTTGAGAATGCCATTTCCTTCATAAAACATGAATATTTTCCATGCAAGAGTGATTTTGAAGTATAAACCCCATATTTCATTTCTGTTTGGTACACAGTAGACAGTCTGAAAACCTTATTTGATAAAAAATACTAAACGGTTCAAATGGTAGGGCACTTTTGCTAGTTTGGTATAACGCGTATAAAACCCTGGATTTATATAGGGTAAACGGCTGTTTGAATGCATTACTTTAACCAAAAGCACCAAAGGTCATGCGTTTGTCAACACAAACAGGCATTTTCTGACAGGATTTTATTTGGGAGAACAACAGAACGACACAACTATTGACCTCAGTCTGGATGTGTAGCATTATAATGATTTTTTTATTGACAGAAAAGCATATCATTGGCTTCAAATTATTTCTCCGTCAGGTGACAGCTCTTGTGTAATAAACATGTTCCCTATTTGTTCAATGAGCCAAGCGAATTCAAAAGGTTTGAATGTTCTCCCTTTGAATTATCGCATTATTTGTTTAACTGTATTTGGTATTGTATAAATGCATGCAGAGTAAAGTAATTTTAATACATACCCGTTTATGCACTACTTCCGATGTAAACCATTAACACAAGTTTATAGATATGCCAGCATTGACACTTAATGTATGTCTTCTTTAATTCCTATTTAATCCGCTATACATTGACATACACCGCTCAGAAAAACGTATTTCAACGACACTGACGTTTTAAAGCAGTCACTGGCCGCCATTGTAATAATCCCTTACAATATTGTAAAGGTCACGTTAAAGAAGAACATTTCATACCATTTCAGTTATATTTATATACCATTTAAATTATATTGAAAAGTTTTAAATATCCATTTAAAGCCATGGTTGCATTCAATTTTTGATTTCATGAAGGAGTTTCCATAAAAGGTACTCGCATATTACAGTTTGTGTTTTAACACGAATCGATCCACTGTTAAAATTAGATTGAACAAACGTCACTTCCTGGTTACGCGGTTTCATGTAGTAAACAAGTACATGGTGTATCATAAGAATGTTCAGACGAAACACCCATAAATTACAAAGGGTCGATATATTTTGTAATAAACTTATCAATACCTTTATGAATACAGCACACAGTGTTTTGATGTTTAAAGCTTTTAAATAAATAGACACAAAACCTTTACCACTGTGTATATGCTTTCAACTTAAAAGGTTTTTTTGAGGGCAACATATGAGGAGTAACGGAACACACGTGTGAGCACGTTTTAAATGATGAGGTGTTCAAAGCTTTATCCAAACAGACGCTAAAGCAAATTATTAACGATTGTAATTGACATGTTTATGATATTAGACATTTGAAAGTTCACCTAGACCTACTGATGGTCTACTTGTTAACCTATTTTTCAAATGTAGTTTATATTTTATAGTTTTTAAAGTTATATCTGCAAAGAAAAACTATAGCAAAAATTCTGTCACTGACATCATTTTGAGTCATTGACGCTCTTTTTAAAATAACTGATCTAGTTTAAATAGAGAATAAAGCTCTCGGGCTGATATGGCGTCTCAGGCCTGATATAGGGTATGATATGAACATATCTTTTCTGTTTTCTATTTCTCGTATAACTTCAGCAATGACTTTATTCTACGTACACATAGTCCGTCCTGATGTGTTCATATCTGTCGCGTAAAAGGTACAGAAGAAATATAAAAAGATCCGACAGGGAAAGTAGCATTTAAGGAGGACAGTCAACC
>JAWPHD010014633.1:0-60037 GCA_037043455.1 Cyrtodaria siliqua
GTATTATGTTCTTAAATATATAAAAGTTGTTGTCAAGAAATGCAATAGATGCATGCACAAGGCTAATATTAAACTTAAAGGGACACTGTCTGTAATTTTAGCGTATTTGATTTGTTTGTTTTTAGTTGTTTGTAGACTTTATGTTATATGACAGTCAGTATTTTTTGGTGTGAGCGAACCACCTCACCTTTCCTGTAAACCATACTTAGCACGCTGCTGTGCCGTAGACCACTTTTCAGGCAGCAAATTAGCCGCTCGCCCAGTCGCCATTGCGAGTAAAAATGTCTGGGCGACCAGAATTTGACATTCACGCGCCCATGTCGCGACCAAAATATTCAATCCAAAAAAAACGAAAAGGCTAGCATTCAACACAAACATATAAGTTTGAGGATTTTACAAACCGCAGATTTTGGTTTGTCCCGTGAACTACGTACTTTTGCCGAATACACAGCTTTTGATTAATAAAATCATCAATAACAATTATATAGCAGAGATGATGTTGATAGAAAAGGTCTCATACATAATTTTAAAACTATAGTCAACATAAAATATTTATAACAAAATAAAACATTAATTTAATAATATCTAATCTTTTATCAGGGTCGAATTTCACTCTTACTGACTCGCAAAATGCGAGTTGATTGTTCAGATTGCTACTGACAATTTCGAGCACTTGCTTTTTTCTGCGAGTAGAAATAAATAACACACACGACTTTGAATAATCACCCACGAGCTGACAGAAACCAACAAATGTCTCACGACATAATATGTAGTCAAACCTCTCTCCAATTCCACGATTATTTGCGTAACTTCATGTCAAACGAAATAAGTAATGCAGTCTTTGAATCAGCTTGACTCCTTATCCAGTAATTAAGACTAGTGCAAGCGTCTATACGTCAGATAACTCGGACTTTACACAATCAATTATCATGGCAGATTCGTCTGCTCGCAAAATCACTTCGTTTTTCAAAAGACAAAATGACGAGATGGAGTCGATTGAACGCGGAGAAAGTAAGCTTCACAATTCATAGTTCATCACACAATAATCAATAATAAATTATAACAAACAAATGAAACTTGCAGTAAACAGTACTGTAGTATATAGTCAGTTATCACATAATTAACGACATACCGGTACATTACTAAAACACCATTTTGAAACAGAATTTAAATCCCGTTATTACTTAATAACAATTCTATGAGAAGCGATTTTAGCTAGTAGATTTTTTTAGTCACTGGATATTTTTAGCTAGTGGCTAAATTTGTGAATTCGACCCCTGTTTTATTACATAATTTACATATTCTAGTTTGATCATTTATACAAAACTCATTAACAATACTATTTATAATTAAATAGATAACTTAGACTTGTAATGATCAGTAATGTTGTTTTTATATATTCAATTAAACACGGATTAATGCATGTAATTGTTCATAAATTATGCACCAGAGTGGTAAAATAGAATAATATTTGTTGGGCCCCTAACTTTTGGGCTGGGCCCCTAATAATTATAAGTCAGTCAGGGGCCCAGCTGCTCCTAGCTAAATAGAGTTAGTCTGTCGCCCTGCTTTTGCTCACAAGTCGAGCTCCCAGTGGATTCAAACCCGCAGTGGGTAGAGGCGATTAAAGGTTTAAATTTGAACACAGGCAAATAACTGTCAGGTTTTTATTCAGTGGAAATGTCTACATGGAAACATGAGCATAAACTCATTTAAGATGATCAAAGTAATCAATTTGTTAATTACAAAGAAAAAAATAAAAATTGTTTGTAAACATGCTGGAATGCTTTATTTACATTTGTGTTTACTTACTTGATATCCATTTGCGCATTTTCACTACAGTATGTATCACGTTACCTTATTGTCTCGTTTAGCTCAGTCAGGATCCGTCCGTCTTATTCGCAAGTATAATTGAGTATGGCTTCGAGTTTTATTCCTGGAGGGACTTGGTTTTTGTATCGCTATTGAATTCTGTCAAACCATCTTCTTTCTTGTTTCTATTAGTAATATTCAATCATGGTAGTTGTGTAATTTGTGTCAACGCAATTATTTCGTATTTTATAAGCTAAAAGTAACGGCTAATGCAGCTTTAAGGCATAAGGAAGAATTTAGACCAGCCTTGAATTATAATACTAAAATAGATAGTTTTAACCTGACCATGTCAAGCTGTATACACGAAAAGGTAAAAATTAAACATTGAAGAGATCATTGTCTCCTAAAGATGCGCAGTTACACTATTATGCCAGTGAGGGCGTCAGGGTGTGTGGCAAAATTTAAAGATAACATATCGATAATAACACTGTAAATAAACTGTTAAAATGGCACAGTGCTCGACTTTAAGGACTGTCCTGCCTGCCCGAAGCTGGTAAAAACTTGGCTCCGGGCAGGTAATGTCTCAAAAGCCAATCCCGTCGGACAACTTCAAAAATAAGGGACAATGACTATAGAATATGACAAAATACAAAAGAAACCCATCGCTCATTGCAGGTTTCCGATATTATTATTGTTGTTAGGTTCATTGTAAGTATTCGACCAGCTTTTAGAATTCTCATAAAAGTGCTGTGAGAGTTATAAGTAAGTGGTCTAATAGTAATACTCTTCAAGACTCAAACAGTATATCCGTATAAAATAAAAACTTCGGGTTTAAATAATTGGGCAACCAACCAGCTGGCATGGGCTTTTAACCAAGAACTGATATTAAGCATATTCCATCATTATATACTACGCCTTGCACAACAGGTTAGAGAAACTCCATTTTGCGCCGAATCAAAATGTCGTCTGTGTTGTACAGTCTTGACCTTTCTCGCCCCGTTAACAATGACAAGCATTTACCTGAACATGATCAATTTAAAGCACATCAAGACCCTGATCAAATGTGGCCTTTTGAGAGCCTGATTGGTCAGTTCCGATTGGCATGAGATTGCCAGCGTGTAACTGTTGGCCAATGAAATTTGAACGTCACCAGATTGATCTGTCAAAATGTATGTCAAATTTTTTTCTGCTCTGCACCGTGTTATTGTTTAGATTTATATAACTTCATTTTGTGTCGCGTAGTGAAATGAAACCTGACTTTTTTGGAAGAATTGGGTAGTGAGGAAAACATTGACATTAATGTGGGTTGGAGCGATGTACCTTGATAGATATTGACATAAATGGTATTCAGTGGGATATGACTTTTTTCTCAGTGAATTAAAACCGCAACCGATTTTCTGTAATGAGCTTTCTGGATGATGAAAATACACATATTTAGATTTTAGAAACTATGAGCTTTTGCAACATTAATTTAGGCAGGCACTGTAGGTAGGACGGGTCCTGATTAAAGTACGCCGGGGAAATGTACCAGCACTTTCGTTCACAGTGTTTTTATTAATCCAAGCCTTCTCTGACCTTACAAGCCCTTTTTACGAAAAAGCCACAAAAGCCACACAAAAAATGGCGAGGTCATGATGTGTAGGTACTTACACACATTTTCCCCGCAACGTGTCGTGATTGACAACAGCGTCTCACGAGATGAACGTCAATCGAGGTCAGTGGGTGCAGAAATGTCGACTACCGACTTCGCTCGTCACAAAATGGGGAAACTCTAACCTGTTGTGCAAGGCGTGTACATGTACCTAAAAATGTGTGGGTAGCTTTGTGTAAAAAAAGTTGTGTCAAACCCTGAAAGTAATCCTTCTGAACTTCTCAACGGATGTTGGCCATCTTAAAAAAAATTGATTTGCTGTGCCAACACGTCATATTAAGTTGGTCTTTTTAGTTTTTACAAACAGTAGTGAAAAAATGTAATAAAAACCAAACACATAAGTTAATGCTCAAAAAAAAGTTGGGTAGCTGCGTTTTTAGTGAGTAGGTCGACACATTTCTAAGGACTGATGCCAGTCTACCTTCTGGACAGAGAAATGACAACACTGTAGGTATAATTGAATGTCTAATAATTACCAGGGCTTGTTTTACCTATTTAAGAGGGACCGCATTGCAAAAACCTGTATACCGTATTTTCCCAATTCAGGGTTAAAAAAAATCCAATTAAAAAGTGTTTTTTTTTTAGAAACTGAATAATGAAAATCATGCAATCTTTTACCCAATTTTGACATCTCAGCCTTCTTTTTCCCAAAATCAGCAGGCCTATACCTTTTCCCAATTTTCTCGAAAAAAACCTTTTTCACTTGTCAATTTCAAAATTTAATTGATGTCTTCATCTTTTGAGATTATTATTGATATATTTGACTTTCGTCCCCCAGGGACACATTGGTCATTCATTAATTGTTAATGTCAAAGTTAAGTGACAGTTACATTAACACCTCTCAAAGGCTTTTAATCTTTGTTTAATAAATAAAAATGGCAATCCTGTTTTTACATAATTTGGTATTTTAGAATTTGAATTGGATGTCTTACTAAATTCCTTAAAACTGTTATAACCCCCATCCACACCATCACCCCATTAAACTGGGAGTGCAAATATGCAAACAGGGCTTTTTTTCGGAAATAGGGGAGTAGGCCCAGGCCCTTCAATCGGTGGGGGAAAAGCACAATTTTCCATTTTAAGGGGGAAAAATAATACGATTTCGAGATAAAGGGGGAACAGTGTATTAGGCAGAAATTGAAGATTTGGGTGTGCAAATATGCAAAGGAGGTACATTTTAGGTAAAACTTGACTTTTATAAATGTATCCCGAACAATAATTTTGAGAAAGTTAGAGGGGGAAATATTGTTAAGCCAAACAATTTTTTTTTTAGGGAAATTTTCTCAAAGTCTGTTTTGCCAGGGGAAGGGACTGAATATCATCCCCTATTTATGAAGGTAAAAAAAACCTGTTAAGGATGAATGTATAGAGAGATTTGTTTTAGATGAGTGGGGGAGGGGGAAGTTTTATGTAGGGTGGGATCACTTAAACTAGTGTTTTACATACAATTTAAAACTTGTAGCCTTTTTCTCACTGCAGTCAGATTGTTTTGTACATGATTGGTAGGGAGTTATAACACCATAGATAAACATATTGAAGACATGATGGGAGGAATGTTCTTCACAGATAAATAACCTGCAGCTGGCATTGCCAAGAAACAGCCTGTCTCACTAAGTGGCTTAATAAGTCAGTTCACCATAGGTATGTGATGTTACTGTTCATTGCACCACAGGGATAACGAAGTGCACCATGGGGTAATGAAGTGTACCATGGGATACTACAATAAACCTTGACCAACTCAAACATTGGTGCATGGTCAGTTATGATGGCCTCAGGTCAGTTGTAGAAGGTTTTTTGTTTCAAGATAAATGTTTTGATTGCTTGTTGCGAATTTGATTTGCTTGTTGCGAAGAAATAAATTCAAAATCAATTGAATATTGTGTTATACACATGTTTTGTCTGCGACCCACAATCACGGATTAAAAAAATGTCCCCATTTGCATTCAATATTATCATGTGTTGTTTTTTTAACAGCATAAGCTTCATTCTTACAAATATTATGTTTATTTGAAATTTCTAAGGTTAAATATTATTTTAAAACTAAGATAGATGATGGATGTTCTATGATTCGGAAGATTGCAATGGATGAAAATATACTATTTTTTGGAATAGGTTTCCCCGTTATACATATCATTTAACCTCTATTTTTAGAGGAATATTCGAAGAATAAGAGAGCTTATGTAATCACCCCGGCGTCGGCGTCCCACATCAAGGTTTGCATGTAAGCTGTGTTTACAAGTCTATATCTCTTACATTTCTTATCCTAGCACAACCAAATTTGGCCATGGGCTTCCTTATAGCATTATCTTAAGGGCTGCATAAGCAATTTTGGTTCCTGGAACCCAAATTATGATATCCCATAAAATGTGTCCCATTTCACATCAAATTTTGCGTGTACGTCTATATCTCTTACAATTCTTACCCTAGCACAACCAGATTTTGCCATTAGCTTCCTTATAGCATTATCTTAAGGGCTGCTTAAGTAATTTTGGTTCCTGTAACCCCTGAGCTCCCATGAAACCCAAATTCTGATAGCCCTTAAAACGGGGCTTTTTTAACCTATTTAACAGGGACCGAAATTCGGCCTCTTCCCAATTGCAAAAACCTCTATTTTTCCCCAATTTTGGGGTAAAAAATTCCCATTTAAAAAATAAATATATATATATATATTTTATTATTTTTTTAGTAATTAAGTGACATACTTTACATAGTTTGTTAAAATAACTCAGTTCTCAACCCTAATCAATATTTTACCTAAAACTACATTTTAATGAAATTTCCCCTTAAAAAAACATTTCCCAAAACAACGAAAATCACGCTATTTTTTCCCCAATTTGGACAGTCTCGCGCTTCTTTTCCCCAAATTCAGCAGGCCTAGGCCTTTTCCCAATTTCCTTGAAAAAAGCCCTGCTTAAAATGTGTGTGTTTCACATCAAATTTTGGTGTAAGCTGTGTTTACAGGTCTATATCTCATACATTTCTTGTCCTAGCTGAACTAAATTTTGGAATTGGTTTCCTTAGTATGTTGTAAAGGGTTGAGTAAAGTAATTTTGTCTTCTGCAAATTCTGGGCTCCCATGGAACCCAAATTGTGATGGCCCATAAAATGTGCAATAAAGGCAGATCTCTATAATTTTGGTTTGGGATTTCTTATAGCATTATGCATCTTATTCATACTTCACCCATATTGGGGCATGGGCTCCCTCCTCCCACCCCACTCCCACCCCCATCCCCTCTCACACTTTTTTTGTTTTTTACATATTTCTGTGTTGTTTTATTCAATTCTTACACATATATGTTGCCCCCTCCCCCCCCCCCCCCCCTGCCTCCCCTCCACCGCCCCACACCCCACCACACACTCAAAACTAGAATATTTTTATTTATTTTTACATATTTCTGTGTTGTTTTAATCAATGCTTACACATAGCTTCTTACACACCCCTGCCTCTCCCGCCGCTACCGACCCCCGTTTTTTTGGGAATGTAACAGGAAACATCACTATTTTTTACGTTTACCCTTATAGCAATACTATGTTATCAAATTATGTTTGTGTTGGTAATTATTCTTTAGAAATTGTCCTCAGTTGACACTGGGCCAATTTGGAAATTTCCAAGTGACCTTCCCAATGGCAGGTAGAATTCCCTCAGTGTGAAGTGGTGAATACCATGGTTTGGGTTGAATGGTGATTCCATGGTTTGGGTTGACTGATGATTCCATGGTTTGGGTTGAATGGTGATTCCGTGGTTTGGGTTGAATAGTGATTCTGTGGTTTGGGTTGAATGATGATTCCATGGTTTGGGTTGAATGGTGATTCCATGGTTTGGGTTGAATGGTGATTCCATGGTTTGGTTGAATGGGGATTCCGTGGTTTGAGTTGAATGGTGATTCCATGTTTTGGGTTGAATGGTGATTCTGTGGTTTGGTTTGAATGGTGATTCCATGGTTTGGGTTGAGTGGGATTCCATGGTTTGGGTTGAGTGGTGATTATGTGGTTTGGGTTGAATGGTGATTCTGTGGTTTGGGTTGAATGGTGATTCCATGGTTTTGGTTGAATGGTGATTCTGTGGTTTTGGTTGAATGGTGATTCCATGCTTTTGGTTGCATGGTTATTTCGTGGTTTTGGTTGAATGGTGATTCTGTGGTTTGGGTTCAATGGTGATTCCATGGTTTGGGTTGAATGGTGATTCTGTGGTTTGGGTTCAATAGTGATTCTGTGGTTTAGGTTCAATGGTGATTCCATGGTTTTGGTTGCATGGTGATTTCATGGTTTTGGTTGAATGATAATTCTGTGGTTTGGGTTCAATGGTGATTCCATGGTTTTGTTTAAATGGTGATTCTGTGGTTTGGGTTGAATGGTGATTCCGTGGTCTGGGTTCAATGGTGATTCTGTGGTTTGGGTTGAATGGTGATTCCATGGTTGAATGGTGATTCTGTGGTTTGGGTTGAATGGTGATTCTGTGGTTTGGGTTGAATGGTGATTCCATGGTTTGGTTTGGTTTGATAGGTAATTCTGTGGTTTGGGTTGAATGGGGATTCCATGGTTTGGGTTGAATGGTGATTCCATGGTTTGGGTTGAATGGTGATTCCGTGATTTTGGTTGAATGGTGATTCTGTGGTTTGTGTTAAATGATGAATCCGTCGTTTGGGTTAGAATGGTGATTCCGTGATTTTGGTTGAATGGTGATTCTGTGGTTTTGGTTGAATGGTGATTGAGAGTATGATAATCAAAATCATCTCCATTATTGTCACCATTTTTTCTCATTGCCATTCCCCATTCCAACCCGATAAAGACGTCAAAAGAGTTGTGAAATAGAATATTTTTCTTTAATTTCAAATTCTTTTTATTGTCTGAATTTATTTTTCTCATACCTTTACCTATACACTCATGGAATTTTATGTCAGGGAACAGCAAACAAATTATTGTTTAAAGATAGCTACATAATTCCTTTGCACGTTTTTATATAGTCCGCCCAACAATTTTGATAAACAATATCTCGAATACATTTTTTTTTTATCAAACTACTAAACATAGTCTAACAGTGTCGCACGTCATGTACCTGTAATTTGCCACGACAGAAATCTGATATTAATACCTTTGTGTGTCTATCTTCTATCGAACAGCAATAAAATAGGTATATATCGTCTTACATGCTTGAATAGTTTACACTGATCACAAGATAACCAAATTGTGAGGTATAGATTATGTAGAAAACGTCTTAAATCATGAGTTGCATATTTTGATATTGTACATACATGGAGTAATTTTACTCTTTTTCTTTTCTTGATGTTTTAGTATCAGATGGATTATTGTGCACGATGATTTGGGGATAAAATTAAACTTTACTTTAAACCACTAACTGAAAATTGTTGCAAAAATTATATGGATACTTATGTGGATTTTTAATATAAATAAAACTTCAGTTAAAGGTTAAAATGGTAGTGTGAAATCTCTATGCATGTTGTGTGTAGTATGCTGTTCACGTGTATTCAAACTGGTGTGTAATATGTTATATGCAAAACGTGTTATACGCTAACTGTTTGTGATATGTAACATGTTATCTAAATGTGTTCGATGCTCCATGCATTTGCATTATGCTGTTCTATGCTGTGTGACAGTGTTTGTGTTATCTGTTATAATGTAACATGGTGGAATATGCTGTATGTGTTGCCTGTTGTGTAACATGCTGTTATATGCAGTATATGCAGGGCCTCCTCTGGCCAATTTTTTTCTTGCGCCACCACTTGCGCCAAATGAAAAAAGTTGGAGCCAAATTGGAGAAATTGGAGCCATTTGGCTCTAATGGCCCAAGCCAAACTTTTTCTCGAGTTTTATGTAAAAAAGTATTTTAAATGTGAAAATAAGAGATTTGGTTTATATCTGGTACACTTAGGAATGAAATGAATAAAACCAAACAATATTAATAAAAACTATTTTTATGTTTTCGAACACCCAATATCTGGAAAGTTTCTACATCGCATGTTTGCTTAAACCAACTAGCTGAACCTAATGACAGCATGAATCATACATAGAGGCTTTAATTTGATTGTTTAAGATGTATAGGTAGGCCTTTGTATCAGTAACAAGTTCAGAACCTGCCGGTTTTTCGTATTTCCGGAACCGCGAAAATCCATGACATTCGCTTATCTTTACATCTTTTTTTATTTATTTTGAAAAGATGAACTGCCATATACATTAAAAACATATATTTTGGCAATGAAATACAAATAAAAACTCCTGGAAACTGATTAATAAACCAGTGTTTTGTGTAAAATGTTTGCCTTTTTTTGTGAAATCCAGATTTAGACACCTCGAAATTTTGAATGAACAAAAACAAAAACAAATGTCGTGGATCTAGTCACTCATGTAAAATGTGTAAATTAATGAGGTGTTGATATGTGTTTGATTGGTTAGAACTTGATTGGCTAGATATTATTCAGTAGTGTAATACTTTATGGTTGCAAGGTGTTTCATGAGAGACTTGATTACCCCCCCCCCCCCCCCCCCCCCCCCCCCCCACTTGATTGGCTAGATATTATTCAGTGGTGTGAGGCGAAAACGACAGTCATCAGTTGTTATTTAGGGATAAAGTTAATTACCGGAACACTAAAGGTTATCAGCTTTGTTTGTTTATTAAATGTTAAGTGTTCGCGCGTGGTAGGTGTCAGTTGGTTAGTTATTTTGTTTTAGACTACATTCAATGTACACTCATATCACGGTGATTAGTGTTTAGGTCTATTTGACAGCAGAGAAATTAAACAAGTTCCGCTTTTTGGCAATTTCGATGTCGCCAAATACTTTCGCCAAAGTTTTAAATTTAGAGCCATTTTCTTTTTTCTTTCGCCATTGGCGATGCCCAGAGGAGGGCCTGATATATAACGTCGGATATGATCTACACATGTAATGTGTTGTATGTGTTATATAAGATGTACTATACTGTACACATATTGTATGCTGTATATGTAACGTGGGATATGATCTACACATGTTATATGTTGTATGTGTTATATAAGATGTACTATACTGTACACATATTGTATGCTGTATATGTAACGTGGGATATGATATACACATGTTATATTTTGTATGTGTTATATAAGATGTACTATACTGTACACATATTGTACGCTGTATCAGTGCCCGAATTTTTTTGCTTGGGCCAGTAGAAATTTGGACCCACTGGCCCAAATTGAATGTTGGTGGCCCAATTTTTTTTGATAAATTAATAGAAACATCGGACATTTTATAGCGAAGTAACCCAGTTTAACTTAATTAATTAAAGATATTAACTAATCTCTGAAAGTATCGAGTAATTAAAATAATCTCTCGATTAATGCTATTTTAATATTTAAAAATTGTCAACTGAAATTTAAAAAAGGACGGAATGAATGCATGCATATAATAAGAAAATATAAAAATACAGACTCTTGCCACTATTGATTAGACCATTATTTTCATTAAATGTATTTCAATATACCTACTAACATCCATAGAAATAAAATAAATATATTTAAAAATGCAAGGCTAAGCTGAGGCCTATAAAACAAGTTCAACTAACAGGAGTTCCAAAGGAGCTAGAAAGATCGCGCCGCATTGTGAGACAAAACTCAGAAATGCTACATACACCACAAATATCATGCACAGAGTAAGTAATAAAAGCCACTTCATTCTGAAATTGTACCAATATTTTGAGTAAGCGCACCTTTTGTATTTTTTCATGTTGATTGTTCAACCATAAATTATCCCAATTCAGAGACAGCCGATCAAACATCGGTTCACACTTGCCATTGTTCCAGTTTACGCTACCGTGTGTACAACTAATTAGTCTTATCAGTGATCGTAAAGTTCAAAAACACCGACGGCAAGCCGCATCTCCAGCTTATTAATTCGTAAGCAAACTTTGCCAAACTTTGTGTGTTTGAAAAGCCATTTTGGCCGCTAGAGGGCGCCACGTTATTTTTTTATTTTTTTTACCCGGCTCGATAGCGCAGTTAACTGTGGATAATATTGAGCTTGGGGTCAAACCAGTTGATTGACAGCAAGAGGCGGAACAGTGGGCGGAGTCTATCGCACACCGACAATTTGACAGCGGATTTCAATAAACACTGCGATAATTAGTTTATCAGTCCAAATTGATTGTCGCTAATTAGCTTACAACACCCAGCGGGGTAGTGGCTTATAAACAGCGAAGGACTTTGTGTATTAGAATTTGGGATTTTCCGAGATTTTAGACAAAATCGGTCGAAAATTTGGATTCGCCAGACATTGGCCGCCGATGTCTGGCGAATTTGATATGTATTTCTTACGATTTTCATTCGCCAGTTCGGGTTTCTTTTGGCGATTTGGCGAATGGTTAACGCGAGCCTAGATAAGGATTTTGAATAAGGTGCTATTTATTAAAGCAAACTATGCACTCGCCCAAAGAATATTGTTTGGGCCAGCAGAGATCAAATAATAATTAATTTCACTCGCCTAGGAGAGGTTTTACTCGCCGCCGGCGAGTGGGCGACCGTCTGTGTCAAGCACTGCTGTATATGTAACGTGGATATGATCTACACATGTTATATGTTGTATGAGTAATATAACATGTACTATACAGTTCACATGTTGTACATGTATGTTGTCTTTCTATGTTGAACGGACACACTTTAGGTATTTATCCAACTTTGTCTTTATCATTTACAGTATAGTTTACTAAAATAATGAAGCATTTTACTCAACAATTAGTAATATTCATGTATAGTCCAAAATAATATGTTTTTATCAAATGTGCAACACAAAAATAAATAAGCACTTAAACTCTGGCTTTTTAATATTCAAAATTTCTATGTGCCCCTTTAAGTAAAACGAATGATATTAATATTTATTTATTTTCAATTATGATTAAAATCAGAGATTTATAAAAGATTAATAAAAAAAATCTTGTGTGGGCGTTTTAAAACTTTTCCTTTAAAAAATATTGTAAACGGGATTGGCATGATTGGTGAAAACTTTCATCTATTTAAACAATTACATGTTTTGGTATTTGTTAGGTATCCTAGTAAAGCTGTGAATAAGGTCTTTGTTTGTTTGTAAGGGCTGGCGTGGTTCAGTCGGTAGCGCGGCGGATTTGTAACCGGAGGCCCCGGGTTCAATCCTCCGTGGTGCCACTGAGTTCCGTCGGGTGTGTTCTTGGGCAAAACACTTTCCCTTAGCCACGTCCGTCGGATGGGGACGTAAACCGGGCTGTCCCGTGTATCGGTCTATCCTCCGAGCACGTTAAAGAACCATAGGAATCTATTCGATAATGAGAGTAGGGCAGGTTCCCGGATTCCTATGTATCCTTCCCCTCTCCCTGGGGGGTTCTAAATAACCTATACTGTGTTGATGAGCCGTTAAACAACATTCAATTCAATTGTTTGTTTGTATGGTGTTTTACGTCATTTTCAACACATGTAAGGTTATATATATGGTCGAATTCTTTTTGTGTTGGAGGCAGAGCACCCACATTTCCTGGGTAGAATTAGTACTGTAATCCTCCCGCCATCCGTAAGAATCAACACTTCCGTGAATAAGGTCTACATGTAGATGAGTCAGATAAAGGTGTGGTCATTAAGTGCGAAGTGAAGCCATTTAATGATGATGTTTTATTGTAACAAATTGAGTAACGAGTTGATAAAAGTGTTTCAAACAAAATGTTATACTGGTGTTTGTTGTTGTCTGGGGTACTGAAATGTGTGATGTGTCACTTGAATTGAATTTGTGGTTACACACTGACAGATTTGAGTTTCTTTCATAGTGCAAAGCGGGACGTAATAAAGAGGAATCTGAAATCACATTTCTCATAACATCAGATAGAAAATGTCATCCTGTTGTGACAAATGGCGAGTGTTCTTCTCTTTGTGTTCATCCTGTGTAATGGTCGAGTGATCTCAGGGCCTCCTCTGGCCAATTTTTTTCTTGCGCCACCGCTTGCGCCAAATGAAAAAAGTTGGAGCCAAATTGGAGAAACTGGAGCCATTTGACTCTAATGGCCCAAGCCATATTTCTTCTAGAGTTTTTATGTATAAATGTATTTTAAATGTGAAAGTAAGAGAGTTGGTTTATATCTGGCACACTAAGGAATGAAATGAATGAAACCAAACAATATTAATAAAAAATATTTATATATATATATATGTTTTCAAACCCCCAATATCTGGAAAGTTTCTACATTGCATGTTTTCTTAAATCAACTAGCTGAACCTAATGACAGAAGGAATCACATAGATGCTTTCATTTGATTGTTTAAGATATATAGGTAGGCCTTTATATCAGTAACAAGTTCAGAACCTGCCTTTTTTTTTCGTATTTTCGGAACCGCGAAAACCCATGACATTCGCTTATCTTTACTTCTTTTTTGATTTATTTTGAAAAGATGAACTGCCATATACATTAAAAACATATTTTGGCAATGTAATACACATAAAACCTCCTGGAAACTGATTAATAAACCAGTGTTTTGTGTAAAATATTTGCATTTTTTTTCGTGAAATCCAGATTCAGACACCTCGAAATTATGAATGAACAAAAACAAAACAAATGTCACGTGGATCTAATCCATCATGTAAAATATGTAAATTAATGAGGTGTTGATTTGTGTTTGATTGGTTAGAACCTGATTGGCTAGATATTATTCAGTGGTGTAATTGTTTATGTTTGCAAGGTGTTGCATGAGAGACTTGATTACCCCACAAGGCGAAAACAACAGTCATCAATTTATTTTTAGGGATTAAGTTAATTACCGGAACACTAAAGGTTATCAGCTTTGTTTGTTTATTTAATGTTAAGTGTTCGCGCGTGGTAGGTGTCAATTGGTTAGTTATGTTGTTTTAGACTACATTCAGTGTACACTCGTCACGGTGATTAGTGTTGAGGTCTGTTTGTAACAGGCCGATTACAGCAGAGAAATTAAACATGTTTGGCTTTTTGGCAATTTCGATGTCGCCAAACACTTTTGCCAAAGTTTTAAATTTAGAGCCATTTTCTTTTTTATTTTGTCATTGGCGCTGCCCAGAGGAGGGCCTGGATCTTCTCTTTGTGTTCTTCCTGCATGATGGGCCAGTGTACTTCTCTTTGTGTTCATCAGGCATGATGGGCAAGTGTTCTTCTCTTTGTGTTCTTCCTGCATGATGGGCCAATGTTCTCTCTCTGCTCATCCTGCATGATGGGCAAGTGTTCTTCTCTTTGTGTTCTTCCTGCATGATGGGCCAATGTTCTCTCTCTGCTCATCTTTCATGATGGGCAAGTGTTCTTCTCTTTGTGTTCTTCCTGCTTGGAGGTCTGGCATGGCACAATCGGTAGCACGGCGGATTTTTACCCGGAGGCCCCGGGTTCATTCCTCCCTGAGTTTCGTCGGTGTGTTCTTCGGCAAGACACTTTCCCTTAGCCTCATCCGTCGGATGGGGACGTAAACCGGGCATTCCCGTGTATTGGTCTATCCTCCGAGCACGTTAAAGAACCATAGGAATCTGTTCGATAATAAGAGTAGGGCACGGTTCCCGGATTCCTATGTATCCTTCCCCTCTCTCTCTGGGGCGGCTCTAAATAACCTATACTGTGTTGATAAGCCGTTAAACAACATTCAATTCTTCCTGCTTGATGGGCCAATGTTCTCTCGGTCTCTTCGTTCTCATCCTGCATGATTGGTGAGTGTTCTTCTCTTTGTTCTCATCCTGCATGATGGGCGAGTGTTCTTCCCTTCGTTCTCATCCTGCATGATGGGCGAGTGTTCTTCTCTTCATTCTCATCCTGCATGATGGGTGAGTGTTCTTCTCTTCGTTCTCATCCTGCATGATGGGTGAGTGTTCTTCTCTTTGTTCTCATCCTGCATGATGGGCGAGTGTTCTTCTCTTCGTTCTCATCCTGCATGATGGGTGAGTGTTCTTCTCTTTGTTCTCATCCTGCATGATGGGCGAGTGTTCTTCTCTTCGTTCTCATCCTGCATGATGGGCGAGTGTTCTTCTCTTCGTTCTCATCCTGCATGATGGGTGAGTGTTCTTCTCTTTGTTCTCATCCTGCATGAAGGGCGAGTGTTCTTCTCTTTGTTCTCATCTTGCATGATAGGCGAGTGTTCTTCTCTTTGTTCTCATCTTGCATGATAGGCGAGTGTTCTTCTCTTCATTCTCATCCTGCATGATTGGTGAGTGTTCTTCTCTTCATTCTCATCCTGCATGATGGGTGAGTGTTCTCTTCATTCCCATCCTGCATGATGGGTGGGTGTTCTTCTCTTCATTCTCATCCTGCATGATGGGTGAGTGTTCTCTTCATTCTCATCCTGCATGATGGGCGAGTGTTCTTCTCTGTTCTCATCCTGCATGATGGGTGAGTGTTCTTCTCTTCATTCTCATCCTGCATGATGGGCGAGTGTTCTTCTCTTTGTGTTCATCCTGCATAATGGGCGAGTGTTTTTCGTTTTTGTGTTCACCCTGACATGACAAGATTTAGTGTGTTACTGTGCTTGTCCAGCATGTAATATTTTTGTTTGACTCTAACAAGAAATAATGATTTTAAGCTAATACAGCAATTGTTTGTCCAATTTGCTGTCACAAACATAGTACAATCTTCACCAACATACAATGTTTATAAGGTCCATGACAAACATACAATGTTTATAATGTCCATGACAAACATACAATGTTTATAAGGTCCATGACAAACATACAATGTTTATAAGGTCCATGACAAACATACAATGTTTATAAGGTCCATGACAAACATACAATGTTTATAAGGTCCATGACAAATACGCTCTTGTTGATGCATGTTTGAGTTGGACAATCAAGATCATTAAACATCTTTTTCCCTTCAGGGTCAGAAACATTTTTTTTTTTTAATATATTTTTTAAAAATCCCTTAAGGTTGGTACCAATGTAAGATTGGTCGTGCTAGCTGAAACACACTTTGTTTTGCGTTTTTTTAAGCGATATAGAGGTAGGTAAATAGTAAAGGGCTTTAATACAAATCCTTGGAAGGTAAACCAAAAAAGATTTGCCATTGACTTTATAAGTGATATAACAATTTAATATTTCATATCATTCACTGAAAAGTTCAATTGTCACCACATTTCGAGGGATGAACGCAAAATAACTGTATCTTCTTACGTATTTATAAATAGTTACAATAGTTTCGCGTTCACCACTCAATTTGCAAAATGCCTAGAGGTAAACAATGATTCATTGTGGAAGGATCATACTGATGTTTTACAGGTTCATATAATTTCTACAGCTATTAGATCATTTTATTGAGGTGATTAAATATTTAGCAGCTTTAATGGATATCTGCTTAAAATGGATATGCTTTATCCTTGATCGATATTTGAATATCCACCCCCATTATTGGACTTGATGGTAATTCTAAAGCTTCTTTTTGTTGTTGCTGGCTTAGTTTGTCTGAAACTTTTGTTTTGTAATGTTTTGAATATCGTGTTGTTGTAGACAAGTGTGGCAGACCGGGTACTATGTAAATGTTGTCATTGTCGAGAAAGCCTTCTTTAAATCGCGCTTTTATTCTTTTATTTTTATCTTACTTGGAGTCTGGTTAGCATTTGAAGGAGAAGAAATTACTAATATCCCTCGGGTCCACCTATTTTGGTCTTGTGAGTATGAGGACCTCAAACAATGCAAATGCTTCATTGTGCAGTTCCATTGTATATCTGTGGTGTAATGTGGCCTGTGGAAGACTAGAGGTCTTGGGTTCAAGAAGACTTTATAAAAATGGTACTAGTAACTCCCTTGCTTGACATTCAGCAATAACTCCCTTCCTTGACATTCAGCAGTATCTCCCTTCCTTGACATTCAGCAGTAACTCCCTTCCTTGACATTCGGCAGATCTATACGAGGTAGTGCTAGGACTGGTCGGGGTATCTTCCAATGAATGGGGCAGTACTATAAAGTTGGGCACTGCTACAAGTCGACATTGTCGTGATATTACTGATTGTTAAACCTCATAAATACACACATATATATGGGTTATGTCTAAAGTGACATCAACTCCCAAAGGCTTTCTGATAAATAACATCTGATATTGGTACCAGACTTCTTGTTCCGAAATGCATGCAGTTCTTTTAACACTTTTGAATGACACTAACAACAAAATATATAAATCTCGGATGTACATACATTGCTCCAAACCAGTTCAACTCGCAAATTTAGGATTTAAGATAGTCGGCTGACATCTTAAAAATCTGACTTGTAAGTACCCCATAGTAATCCTCATTTCTGTTGCTGTGGTTAGTCTACACTTTTATAAGGGCCCAGACTTATATCCTTATTTCTGTTGCTAGTGTGGTAATAGTCTACAATTTTATACAAGGGCCCAGACTTATATCCTCATTTCTGTTGGTAGTGTGGTTAGTCTACACTTTTATAAGGGCCCAGACATGTCCTCATTTCTGTTGCTGTGGTTAGTCTACACTTTTATAAGGGCCCAGACTTATATCCATTTCTGTTGCTGTGGCTAGGTTACAGTTACACAAGAGCGCAGACTTATATCCTCATTTCTGTTGCTGTGGTTAGTTTACAGTTATACAAGAGCGCAGACTTATGTCCTCATTTCTGTTGCTGTGGTTAGTTTACAGTTATACAAGAGCGCAGACTTATATCCTCATTTCTGTTGCTGTGGTTAGTTTACAGTTATACAGGAGCCCAGACTTATATCATCATAATTTCTGTTTCAGTAAGTGGTCATATAAACACTATTTCATCAGAATTTAGGTTTAAAAAAAACAGGGTATCTTGTCATATCATGTTAAAATTAATTTAATTCTTAATGGTTCTTTATTCACAATTTCAATGATAGGTTGACAGTATTCATTATTTCACAAAACCCTCGCAGCTATTTCACAATTTGGTGTATACAGTTTAATACCTATAGAAAAATAACTGCTGAATGTAAGTACATGTTCATACAAGTTCTATTTAATTTCCACTACCGTATTTCCCCTATTAGTAGCGCCCGGGTTCTATGCAAAGTTCAAAAGGGGCACTCTTATTATGGGTCAAATTTTTCAATATTTCCCGATTGTTTACTATAAAATTACTATAAGACGATCTTTTACTACGACACCAGCACTGACTAAAATTTAACATGACTGTATACGCAGTATAACTCTGTCATCACTGAAGCATAATAAGTAAAACTGATGAAAGCGCTATAAGGTTTAATTTATGTGATAGACCAAGCCAGTGTCATAGTAAAAAAATCCCTGTAATCAAATCCATTAGCATTAAAGACAAAAGTTTTTGTTTTTTAAAGAGCTTTTTGATTTTCAAAGAAGGCAAGATTTTTAAAATTGGTGGGGGTGTTATTATTAGGGAAGGTGCTAGTAATAGGGGAAATACGGTATTATATTTATTTAATTCGCAAGTATGTTACATGTTTACTTTCTTTTATACTTGTAAACACTGTAAGGTTTACTTACAGGCATACTTTTTATTCATTATCAAACCTTGGTTATTTGTGAAATTTCCGGTATTTGTGAATTCCCGGAAATTTCACAAACATTCAATCGAAATACCATCAATTACGAACTTTTTTCATGCATTAATGTGTTTTGAATGCCAAAAATGGTATTTTTTATCAAAGAGGAAAGAAAACACAACCCTAATAGCAGGATAATATAGTTTTATGTCAATAATTGTCGATCTCAAAGTTGTGACAAACTGCCGACACGAAACCAGGTTATGAGAGGGTTTCTTTACCATATATAAAGAGGTATATTCAGCTACGTCCCAATCCAAAAATGATGTGTATGTGAAATAGACAGTCTGGACACAGGTAATGAATTTATGTTCCGTTATGTTCCGCAACCTGTAGCTCCAGTAACACTATTTAAATTATTATCAAACATGCATGGTGTTACACTTATTACTTTTTCTTCAAGCTTGCATATAAACAGTTTTAATTTTTGTTAAATTTTACTCCAATTCCAATTTCGAAGACTGGTCCTCTTCTTTATGTGTGCGTGGCCGGGGATAGTAAGGACACTGCGATAAATGATGAAAAAATTGGCCTTCTGGAAAAAATCTATTTCTAAAACCAATCTCCATAGCCTGATAGAAACTGGCAGGTATGAAATTTGTTATCAAATTAAGGACATAATTATACTTCATGTATGATGTAGGTTGTTTCATCCAGAACATAATGTACATATGTTAATGACTCATAGTTGGTAGCATGTGTGGGATCATTGATGTTATGTCTGAGGATGCATGCCACTAAATAAGCAAATATGTGTTCTGACCTTTGTGAATAAATAATTACTGACTCGGTCTAGTCAATGGACTATTAAATCAGGAGGGGATCATTAGCAAATTAATCTTGAGGCATTTAGTTCAGTATGGCGAAAAACACAGAAGTTCTTAATAGAAGAAGAGAAAGCAAAGTCTGTCGGAAACTTGGCAAAACCATAGGGCTGTTCTAGTGGTGACCCAAGAAATAAGTCCCGGGTTGGTGGAGGCGGCATTACGGGGTTTACCAGCTGGGGTTGATATTCTGCTGCAAATAGACACCAGTGTTTTTGGTGGGGAAGGGGGTCAGGGCCCTTTAGAGGGGGGAACAAATTTACATGAATTGGAAAAAGGGAAAAAATTTGGACAATGTTAAAATAAAGAAGAAAGTCTGTCCATAAACTTTTTTTTGCGGCAACAACTCCTCTGAAACGACTGGATGGATTTTCATGAAACTTTACAGGAATGTTGTCCATGATGTCTAGTTGATCCTAACAAAAATTCACGTTGATATGAAATCCAAGATGGCCGCCAAAGCTAAAAATAGATTTTTAAGTTTGTAGCGACTACTTCTTGAAAACTATAAGTGATATTGATATGGGACTTTTTCTAAAATGATAGCATGACATGATGTTGGTCCTTGTCGAAAATCATTTTGATTTGTCATTAAACATGGCTCCCAGCGGCCATCTTTGTTTACATAGAGTTAGGTAGAGTAAAAAGTTGTAGCGACTACTCCTCTAGATTTAAATGAAACTTAACAGAAATGTTGCTCTTGGTGTCTAGAAATTCAAGATGGCTGCCATGACTAAAAATAGATTTTTAAAAACAAATTTGTAGCGAGTACTTGTTGAAAACTATAAGTGATATTGATATGGGACTTTTCTAAAAAGATCAGCATTACATGATGTTGGTCCTGAACATTATTTTGATTCAACATTAAACATGGTTGGCAGCGGCCATCTTTGTTTGCATAGAGTTATATATAAAACACTTGTAACGACTACTCTGAAACTACTTGACAGATTTTCATGAAACTTCACAGGAATACTGATCTAGCTATCAAAGCCTATCAGTAGAGCTTCAAGGTCATTGACCTCTTGTTTTATATGTATTAAGTCGCAGTCTTTCATTTAATACTAAATTTACATCAAGAACATGTTTGGTGGACATGTTGTGGGTGGTCAACTAAGAAACAACATTTAAAAGTTAAAAAAAAGGAAAAATTGGGGGGATTTTTTTCTCAAAAAAAAGGGGGGGGGGGGAATATACTATTTCGAGGGGGGAATGAGGCCGAAGTTCGCTGAATATTTTGGGTAAAAAAAACACTGGACAGCATCGACTGAACAATTGTTAAAAGTACCATTAAACCCCATACATATATGTATTATTTCTGTATAAAGAAAACCCTGATTTAATACTAAAACACAGATGCCACACTGATAGTAAATGTGACCTTGGTTTGTTCGCAGTGAACAGAGGTGGGCATTAATGAGCTAAAGGTGATGTCTGAATGATTGGTCAATCTTAAATTTGTGCGAATTATCTATTTATGAGGTAATCAAAAGCAAACTCACCCTAACATTAAACCAGATTGCATAAAAGGTATTGCAGGGTTACAAACGCAGGTCCGCTGGCCCGAGACCACGTGATTTTCGGAAGGACCACCACTTCATTAAGATTGGTGACCCGTCGGGCCTGCTATTTTAAATTACGGACATTAAAAATATACATGATGTATTGAATTGTACATTTAAAAGCGTCCAGCGTTGCCATGATTGACTCTTCGAGTTCTTTAAAAATGTTGAAAATTCTCGAAAATGTCTCTGCCACCAATATAAGAAAAGACAAAGCTGAAAAATAATGTAAACATTTAACAGAACAACATTGTATATGATTATTTTTTTTAATACATTTGTACATGTAAGTATAGCTAGCTGTACATGAGATGGGTCACCTATCAATTAGTAGGACCACCAGTTTTCAATGGCAGGAAGTCCTGCAGGCTTTCTATGGTACTTATAAAAGTTAGTGTCAAACCCTGTATTGTATACATTTATGGGAGTGCTCAAGAATTCTTCATAATACTACCATGTCTTTTAAATATATTATTGTGCAAAGTATCATGAATGTTTGTCTCTTTATATATTAATGTCTAATATTATATTTAGGAAATACAGTTTTTTTTGGAAAACGAGGTGTACAAGTTAATAATATCATTTTGATATAATTATGATATATGACTGAATTTTTTTTAAATATTTAAAATGATTTTTAAATGGCTGAAGGTAGTTCAAAGCGACATTAAACCCCAAACCCCAAACATACATATATACATCATGTTTATGTTGTGTATTTGTGAACTAACAGGCCAACCTGTTGTGCTAATCTGACTAATAGGTTTGTATATGTAACATTAATAGCAGTGATTAGAGATCTGGCTGATACAGGAATGAAAGGCAAGCCAAATTGTTTTGTTGCCAGCCTCCGCGACAGCTTTCCTGTTTATACACTGTTTACAGTTCCTTCTGCCACTTGCAATAGTGTACTGTAGGGATACGTCCACACTAGTGTACAATCTGTTCTCTTAGTCCCTCCATTTTCTTATGTTTACCCTGCATGATAATTCAATTTATTTTAGTTTGTCTGATAAATGTTACTGGATCTTTGGTATCAAAACCACATACTGTTGTTTAAGTGATATAATAAATTAGGCGTTGGGTGTTAAAATGTTAAAGGGACACTCGGCAATCTTGATTCTTTAAAAAACAACGCTGTTGCTACTAAAACTTCTTTGGAAATCGTCTGACTGGGTTTTTCATGTAGGTGCAAACATGGTAGGTCAACTTTCCAAATAATGCGGAACACTCATTTTTAGTAGCTCGACCTAGAAGGGAAAAAAATAGTTATTATCATCACTTGTTGTCAGTCGTTGTCGTCTGCGTCCCCTGGTTAAAGTGTGTATGTAAGCTTGGTTAAAGTTTGTATGTAAGTTTGTATCTTCCAAACCACTTTACATAATGGATTGAAACTTCACACCTGTATTCATCATCATCATCATTAGTTGACACCACAGAGTCAGGTGACGTAACATATGCTTTTATTTTTTGACAGAATTATGGCCCCTTATATACTTAGAAAACTTGGTTCCAGTTTGTATGCAAGCTTGTATCTCGCAAAGAACTTACCATAATACTAAGATGAAAACTTCACACATGCATTGGGCATCATAACACAACACCACAGATCCAGGCTCTATAACTCTTGCTTATATTTTAACAAAATTATGGCCTCTTTTATTCTTTGAAAATTTGGTTAACGTTTATATATAAGCTTACATCTCAAAAGTCTTTACATAAAGGATTGAGACTTCACACATGTATTTGGCATCTTGTATAGCCCATGTTTTTGTAACAAAATTATGGCCCCTTTTATACTTAGAAATCTTGGTTAAAGCTTGTATGTAATTGATGGAAACCTTGTTTATCAATTGTAATTTCACCAAAGTCGATCGTCTGCACCGTTGGCGGTGGTCTTGTTATTCAAGTTGCACGTGCTAAACATTGTAGCAGTAAACTGTATAAGTTGTTTGTACCTGCATCATGTGACCGGTAAAACCCATGAAAGGCCTATCCTGGAGTTAGATTTGAATCTTTGCAAATCCTACTTCAGAATTCAATTGTTTACCTACACTTATAGTCAACGTTACCCAATTTTTGTTTCCTTGAAACTGAAATATTAACATGCAAGTTAAAGTCAAACTTACATTGAATTAAATAATCACCACTCTGTACTTAATTCAAAGTTTAATAAATACTGTCATGTGTGTCCCTTTAAAAACTGAGAAGTATATGTTATCTTACCTTCCAACTTATTTTTAAAAGATCTGTGCAACCTGTTGAGTGTTCTGAATCGTTTGAAGCTATCCTGTAGATGTATAGATAGCTGTGGCTATATCTCAGTGCTAGTATATACAGACTGGCTATGTAGATTCAGGTTTGTCGTTTTGGCACTGAGTATAATGCCACCCTTTTCAGGGCCTTTTTACCCTTCTTTGCAGCCATTCAAATTTCTTTTAAAATCATGCAGTTTTCCCCATTTTTTAAACACCTCTGGAAATTTGGTTCCCCATTCATGGATTTCCCCCACAATTTAGGCCAAAAGGACCCCTCACCAAAACTGGTAAAAAATACCCTGCTTTTATGTGAACACACCTGGGTGGCAATTATTCCATAAAAATGTCGATAAAAGGGGGAGAGGGCATCTCTAGTGGTGATTCCTAATGTGATTGAGTTAACTTTATGGGGAGTTGAAACCGGATGACCCACGTTCAAGTCTCACCAGCAAAGACCAGAGTTCAAGCCTCAAAGGCATCAGTGAGTTTGTCTTTGTGTTCTTGGACAAGTTCTATCCATGCCTCATATTTTTATCCCATTATAATGAGAAATTCAGAAATTTATATCCGTCTGGGCGCCATTTAATTCCAATATTGATTCACATACTGTAAAAAATTCCGCTTCAGTTTCAACAATCTTTAACTTTTTTTGTTTATTGACTTAGAATATATTTAAAGGAAAATTTTAATATCCAGACATGAATCATCATTTAAAAAATGTGAATAATAATCCCTCATGCATGTGTGATAAATTACTGTGTATAAAATGCATGACTATTATGTGTTACCTCCACACATCACATGTCTAGATTACTAACAAGTTAATTGGCATGCATTTTCACAAAAACCTGTGTATCTGAGTCTATACAGTTGACTGAAAACTGTGTGAATGTCAGTTGATGCATGGCTATGTTTATAATTATGCACTCTGCCAGTTATTTGTATTTAACGAAACAGACACAAAAAAAATCAGTAAATGCCTTCATAAAAGTTTTTTTCTATTTTACCTAAAAGTAACATTTGTGACGGGTTACATCCCTTTAATTTGTTTCGGTATTTTGTGCAGCAGAGGTTGATTCCCTTTTCTTTGCCAGGGTATTTTGTGTAAGGTGTTGCTTTCCTTTAATTTGTTTTCCCTTGTTCAATTCCTGGAAGGGTCATACCAAAGACTTCATAAAAAGGGTACTACTGTAGCTCCCATAATTGACATTCAGCATATAAGGTGTTGTGCTTGGGCTGGTCGGACTGGTGAATTGGGTTTTAAGGCACACCAACACGTGTAAGGTTAGGTTTATGGCGCCTAGCAGGAAAGAGCGTGCCAGGGTCATCCTCCATTTACATTAAGATAAAATATGGAGAATGGGCCTAGAAGCTTCTTGCCTGCAGAACTGCAGGGTTGCTGCAAATTCTATAGTAGATGCTCCATTTACGATGGAGCCACTTTCCACCTTTGCATACGCGGTGTCATGATTAAGACCTTGAATGAGCATGATAAAAAATGAATGTGTGTGTGTCTCCCCTTATTCTGTCTGGTATCTAATTACTGCTGACCTGGGGTAAATGGGTGCTGACAGTGGTTGTCTTCCCTTATTCTGTCATCAGTATGTAATTACAACTGACCTAGGTGTAATGATAGGGAGTGAAGATCCTCTTCAATGAACCTAATTAGTGTCCTGGTGGGGGGAGAATAAACAATTACAACAGAGTGAATTTTCATGGTATACTATCTTGCCAGCATTTATCGAAAGGAATACGTTTTTCTGCATAAAGGGATTAACCACACCTCTGTTTGTAATCAGCAATGTTATTATTGTGTGTATTTTAGAATTTGGATTAGGTAAAATGGAGGTCTTGATATATTTTGTTATATTAAAGTTGGTAAAATATATTTCTGCATTATGAATAGAATAAGTTAAATGTAAAAAAACAACATACTTGATGATATCCTTCGTTTTTCATCTTTCAAAAGTTCTATCAATCTTGGTTGACATATTTTTTGCTGTGCTAGGAATTGACATGTCGCCAGCACTTAGATATCTCCGCCCTGTTGTTGATGTCGGAGTATATTTATATAACATAGTTGCACGTGCTAAGCACTTGCTTTATAGACATGCTGTTGTTTGTCGGAGGTATCATTCTGGTTTGATTGGTTGAAATGGATAAATGATTGACAACTGGCGACATGTTAATTGTGGTGGGGTTTTGAGTATATCTTGGTGGTGGGTGGGTGGGGAAGGGGTGCTAAATAACATTCCATTATAACATAAGGGAAAAAATTATATTTTAACAACTAACAGTCCAGAAAAAATGTAATGTCATGCAGTACGGAAAAATATTGTCAAGCAGCTTTTGTTTGTCATCAGTTTTCGATAGCATATTCATTATTGGTTTAATTGTGTTGCCCTCATTATAAAAGACCAGCTATAATTGTTCCTTTGCTGTTTCCCTACCTACTAATGAAAAAGGGCTCTCACAAAACTTTTTGTAGCAATATTAAATGTTGTTTTTTTGTTTTCATTGTTAGGGGGTGCTCTTATGAAATGTAAAAATACAAATAAAAAACATGTTGATTTATTATTTTTTGATTTTTTTGGATACAAAAGATCGAAAATGTATTAACAGTTTGAAGATCTTTCATTGATTTATTTATTTTAAATGAGGGGGTGGAGGAGGGGGTGGGGGCTACTGTTAGGGGAAGTATGGTACATAGACCCTGTCCATGGAGCAGAACATTTATTTACCTCGTTACAGGTGTATTGTGATTCTAGGCCATTCTCCATTACCTTACAAATGAAGTATAATAAAGTGTATTGTTGTCTTCAAATGGGTTTGAAAATACCCCTCAGCTAAACAAATACTACAGTTTAAGAGTCATTTTTGATCTTAGTGGACAGTGTGACTTTTAAGTCAAACATTCAACTTATACCATTAATGTATAAATAGAACAATTACTTGGATTTTGATATTCGAATGATCTCAATACTATAACTATAAGAAAAATAAAAATAAAATATAAAAACAACAAAAAAACACAAAAAAGTTTTTAAAAACCTTAAACACCATCATGCTTGCAAGGTAATAGCATAGTGTCCAGCCCACTATTCGTATCAGGGGTGTCTTAAAGCGCTAAATACATGTAATTGGGTGTCTCCATATCATTTACTGAACTACAGAAGAGAAAAAAGTTTTATGGGATACATTTTTGTCTTTTTCAGAATTTTAATAAAATATGAATATTTCCTTAAAAATGTAGGGAATATACCCAACCCCAAATCTATCTCCTTTTAAATTGATGCCAGACAAAATTTAATAAATTCGCTTATTCTTTATTTTCAGAATCCATGTAAAGCAGGCTTGAAGATATTGATATCAGATATACACCAGTTTTGTGACAAATAAAACGGACATCAAATCATCATGTCTACGGTAGATGGTGAATATACTCCCAGCCCAACCCCCAAACCTCACCCCCGCATAAAGCCTGAGGCATCAGATTATGCTGAGAGAAATCGCGGAACTATGGAGCGTTGGTTTGATTATAGTGGAGGTGACGGGTATGAATCGCCACGTCCCATCAATCGTAGCGTGACTGACGAAGGTCGTAAGAATGCTGAAATGAACAAAGGAAGCATGGGTGGCATCATGGGGGGTTATGCCGATCCGCCAATGCAGAGGACTGTCCACCCCAGGGGCGTGAAGCTGGAGGGAGAAGAGAATGCCAATCAGAATAAAGGCGGAGCAATGAGAGAATTGATTGACAATTATGGTAATCTTGGTGTGTCAGAACAACCAGCCCATAAAGTTCATGGCGCTGATGCCGAGTCATACGCAGAGAGAAATCATGGAACTGTTGATAATTTAATGAATAACTATGGCCAGCTGTCACCCGATCAGCAGCCTCCACAGAAGTTGGGTAACGGAGGCGAGGAAGTGGCAGCCAAACACACAGGGGCAGGAATGGGGCCTCTGCTGCATATGGAAGGAGGTAATGGGGGGAGAACAGAACAGGAGCCAAGGGCAGCAGGAAAACTCCACCAGACATCTCAAGGAGCCGGGTAAGTGAGAGTATGTGAAAGGAGCCATGTTAGTGTCTGGAAATTCCAAGACTTAAAATAAGCAAGCTTGACACTATCCTATTTTGTCTTAATTGTATTTTCAAATGTGAAAAAAATATTTGGACAAAATGACGCCTTTGCATGTTTTAATTTTTTATTCTGCTTATGCATACTGATAGTAAATATATTCATCTTAGCTAAAAATGGCAGTTCCTACACTCCACTGTTTAAAGACATTCCATCAAGTCTTCAGAAACGCTCAATCCCCGAGGGCTCCTAATTATTGTCTGTTATACAAACAGGGCGGTGATCAGCTTGGCTTGCATGGGAAAAAACAGTTAAACAACATCTGGAAAAAGTAGGAAGTCCGGCAATATATTTTACAAAAAAATATGACTTTATACTGTTTATTTATTTCTCTCTATCGGGCCTCAATTCGAAACATGTACTTCCCTGTTGAACGTTCTTTACAGTTTAAAAGCATGTAATAACTGTTCCTTGTTGTTATTCATGACCTAAAATAGTTAAAAATCACAGTGGTGGAATGTCTTTTAGCAGAACTAACAGTCTTTTGCCTAACACAAAGTTAAGTCCTGCTTTTTTTCCAAACATTTCAAGGTGGGACGAGATTCCACCGGCTGGGCGTACTAGACCAGAAGCGGGAGACATTTACGACAAACAGCACTCGACCATTGTCGGCAATCTAATGAGGGGAGAAGTTGCCCCACCAACTGTGCGGGAAACCGTGATTCCGCCTCAGTTGCAGGAGACACCCACTCCGTACGTACTGGTTCTCTTCGAAGCGGTTGACGTGGCACATACTAGTATTGTTATTTACCACTGCCAAAAAATTCATACATAGACAATGTTACATCAGTGTTTGTTTCATATGAACATATGTGAAACAAGTTGAATAACTTCCTTTTTAGCTCTGCTGATCAGAGATCAGCAGAGCTTATGCCGTGGTCCGTCTGTCCGTCTGTCTGTCCGTAAACTTTTTTTTGTAGCGACTTCTCCTCTGAAACTACTAGATGGATTTTCATGAAACTTTACAGAAATGTTGCCCATGAAGTCTAGTTGATCCTAGCAAAAATTCATGTTGATGTGAAATCCAAGATGGCCGCCAGATCTAAAAATAGGTTTTTAAAAAACAAGTTTGTAGCGACTTCTTCATGAAAACTATAAGTGATATTGATATGGGACTTTTTCTAAAATGATCAGCATGACATGATGTTGGTCCTTGTCGAAAATCGTTTTGATTCGACGTTAAACATGGCTGCCAGCGGCCATCTTTGTTTACATAGAGTTATATAATGAAAACTTGTAGCAACTACTCCTCTGAAACTACTTGACGGATTTTCATGAAACTTTACAGGAATATTGCTCTTAATGTCTAATTGATCCTAGCAAAATTTCGGATCGGCCAAAAATTTAAGATGGCCGCCACAGCTAAAAATAAATTTTAAAAAAAGAAGTTTGTAGCGATTACGTCTTGAAAACTATAAGTGATATTGATATGGGACTTTTTGTAAAATGATCAGCATGACATGATGGTTATAAGAGTCAAACATTATTTTGATTCGACGTTAAACATGGCTGCCAGTGGCCATCTTTGTTTACATAGAGTTATATGATGAAAAACTTGTAGCGACTACTCCTCTGAAACTACTTGACGGATTTTCATGAAACTTCACAGGAATGTTGCTCTTGATGTCTAATTGATCCTAGCAAAATTTCAGGTCGCCCGGAAATTCAAGATGGCTGCCATGGCTAAAAATAGATTTTCAAAATACAAGTTTGTAGCGACTACTACTTGAAAACTATAAGTGATATTGATATTGGACTTTTTGTAAAATGATCAGCATGACATGATGTTGGTCCTTGTCAAAAATTGTTTTGATTCAACGTTAAACATGGCTGCCAGCAGCCATCTTTGTTTACATAGAGTTATATAGTAAAAACTTGTAGCGACTAATCCTTTGAAACTACTTGGCAGATTTTCATGAAACTTTACAGGAATGTTGCTCTTAATGTTTAATTGGTCCTAGCAAAATTTCAGATCGGCCAAAAATTCAGGATGGCCGCCACAACTAAAATTAGATTTTTTAAAAAAGAAGTTTGTAGCGACTACGTCTTGAAAACTATAAGTGATATTGATATGGGACTTTTTGTAAAATGATCAGCATGACATGATGGTTATCAGAGTCAAACAATATTTTGATTCGACGTTAAACATGGCTGTCAGGAATGTTGCTCTTGATGTCTAATGGATCCTAGCAAAATTTCAGGTCGGCCAGAAATTCAAGATGGCCGCCACGGCTAAAAATATTTTTTCAAAAAACAAATCTGTAGCGACTACTTCCTGAAATCAAAATCAATCAGTAGAGCTTCAAGGTCATTGACCTCTTGTTTATGAGAGTCAGCGAGTAAATATTAAAATAAATAATATTCATTGAATTTCATATCTTTTCATATGAAACATAAACACATGTAAGATTATTTTCATCATACATGTATGGCATCATTCGTTTGACTTTTATAAAATGAGGAATAACTACCAATATATCCCAGTGCTCTAGATAAGCTGCGTATTTGCGTAAATACGCAATTAAAATAATGAAAAAAGCAATAGACATTCCAAAGCATGCGTATCAAAACACAAATGAAATGATTGATACGCAATTGATAGCCAATCAATCGCATATATATTTCCAATTAGATCACAAAAGCCCTGCGTTTTCTCAATATCTCGATCTCAAAACAATGATCGGTAGTAGGGTAAAGATCGAAACTGCAGAATGTTTTAGACTGGTTCAGAAATGTATCTTAATTTTGCGGATTTTACTGAATTTGTGTCGTTTGCTGAGTACCAGTTTGTCGTCTGGGTGCTAGTTTTATCGAAATTATGCGACTACGAACAACGACGGAAAATCTAGCAAAAACAATAATTAAACACAATGAGTTACTACGTTGAACAAAGTCAACCTTCAAAGGGTAAAGTCGTATTACAATCAATTTTAGATCTCATTCTACATAATAGTGTGTACGATGTACTATAGAAAACATTCAGAAGACACAAGGAATGGGTTACATTACAGCAAAATTATATTGATCAGCTAGTGACTACTGTGTTTGATGGTTTTGTCTCTTGTTATTTAATATTAAAAGAAAATACCAAAAGAAACTTACGGGTGGGGTAAAAAAAACAATTGAAATAATTGTTGTGGTAAACAAATGTTTTACTCAATTGCAAAATGCAAATACCCAATAAATTAAAAACAGTGGAGTAACAATACTCAATGACCAAATCCTTATCTGGAGCTCTGATATCCATTTAACAAATACAATCGAGCGGCTCAAAATACTTCTTCAACATTGTACGATGTCATCCAGTGATCAATTTATAATTGCACATGTGGTAACATTACACAAGGCCAAAAATAAAATTATGTTTGTTTCCCCTTCCCGACCCATGCAAAAAAGGGTTGGGTAGGTAGGTAGGTAAAATATTTTTTTTATTTCATTTCTTTTATTTGAGATCAAAACTGGAATACATGCTACCTATTAGACACATTTAAGACAAAAAAAATAAATAAAAATAAAAAAATAAAAAAAACATTTTTTTCGCCAGTGTCGAAAAAATAATTCGGGTCGCGGCAATTTCGGTGGGTCGGTCGGGAAGGGGAAACAAACATAATTTTATTTTTGGCCCAATAGGTACAACATACAAGGGATGTCATGTGATAAATTCATGTCACATCAGAAGCTTGTATGATGGTACTTGTTATTTGGTTATTTGGTGGTGGTGATGATGGTGGTGGGGCTGGCGATGGTAATGATGTGTCACACATGTAAGCAATTTTGCCATACATGTATAATAATCATCAATCTCATTAAAATCATATCCTAATTACGCTTTGATACTCTCTGCTATAGGATCTGACAACACTGCTTTGGAGGTCAAGTCAGATCGACCTTTCATCTAATCAATATTCATGAGAAGCTCAACTAAATTCAACCAATGAAATCGCGCGTTTCATATGCACTTTAGATGAAGTTTGAGTGAACTGAACAAACGAAAATCCACATGAAATACATAGTTTTGCACAAGTTTCTATATCGCAAAGAATCTCTCACGAGGCAATCATTTTCTGTATCATGACAACAATGTTCTAAATCTGGCTACTGTGCTAGGAAGAGGTATGTTATAGATTTTCTCAAACTGGGAAATTTCTATAATACATCACAGAATATATAATATACAGTTGTTCTTTATCAATTATTCATTGCCATTGACATGTCCAATAACTTTGATTGTCATTTTGGCAGGGTTTAATATGGCCTTTTTCATCAAACTTTAACCTGCAAGCTACTACCTAGCTCATAACTTGGCTAAACATTGACATATGGTCATGAAACTTTATACAGTTCCTCCTTATCAATTATCCATTGCAGAGTTGTGCTCTTTTTCATAAACTTTAACAAATAAAAAAATCTGCTCCATAATTCATGAAGGATATCTCCCCCTGTCTTCAAACTTTATAGTTAGCGTACACTTGCTGAAATAAGCACTCTGCAGACAACACAAGTGTTCCGTGGAACACTCTTCTAGTAGGAATGGTAACGTACCCGTTCAGTAGGGAATTTCACAGTTTTGCCTTAAATTGGGAAATCGGCAGCATTAATGTATGCTTAAATACATTATGATCCTTAATGAGAAACTTCCGGCAACACATTTGTTTCGTTTTTTATTTCAAAATTTAAATTTTTTTGGGAAATTTTATGCCAGAATTCGGGGGGAAAAACATACTTTTTTAATTGAGAATGGATCCTTTTCTCGGAACCACTTACATAAGGGAAAAAAACAATGTTGCCCATGTGCACTTTATATTTTGAAGGGTCAGTGCAAAACTATTGTAACTACATATGAATAAAGAAGGAGATACAATAGTTTTGCACTGAACCCTGGATTTAATAATAATAAGCAAGGTCTTTTTTGACAAGATTTTATACAGTCTTTTAATATTAACATTGCAATTTCTTCTATTTCTCCAGTCGCGTGCAGACCGAGCCACTTCGCACTCGACCTGAAGCGAGATCAAACCTGCATAAAAACCAGTCATCTGAAATGTCGGCCATCATGCACGGGGAGTCGTCCCCGAGTCATCAAGCGAAGAAGTCGAACCGAATGATGCAGAGATCTGAAGACTGGTGATCATGTGACAGAATTTCGTATCATGTGACTGCACATGTGACTTCACCTGTGATCGTGTGAGAGCACTAGTAAACATATGACATTACCTATTGAGAATTTTTAAAAAATGTATTCAAATTTAACCAAGTTTTAAATTGTTGAATGATTTTTAATAGTAAAAACAGTATCAATTATTACATGAGACGGGTTAACTTGCTAGGTACAGCAAGCACTGACAAGTTACAAATCGAATGAAGAAAAAAACGAGTTAGTAATAGCTAAATTTTGCTTTAAATTTTGATAGCATTTAAGGATGTTTTTACACTCACTCCGCATGCTGTATGTTGTAACTGTTTAAAATTCTGATCACTAAGCTAGAAATGTATCACAAATTATATATAAGATTTTTTTTTATATAAATATAACATTAGTTGAATATGGTTACAGTGTACAAGTCCATATAGCAGCATTTAAGAAATGTACAGCAATCTTGATTCATATAACATTACGCTAGATGTGCGCGATACTTAATGCAACCATTGAATATTATCAATTCAGCACTCGGTTAAATGTCTCGAGATTGCTGGGTGTCCCTGTATTAAAAACTTAAAAGTAACTCTTTTATTAACGTGTAACACATATCTTTGTGACTGCAATGCAGTTGATGTAGTTAATGATTAAACATAGCATTTGAGCAAACATACATGATTGAATAACATTTTGCCATATGTTTAGTTCTTCAAATTATCTGATATATTTAAACATATCAAATGTATAAACTTTTTTAGCTATATTCTTGTAGAAATGATAAGGAGAATAGTTAAACTCTGATTTTTAATGTCTTGCATAATTTAAAGCAATGTCCTTCCATGTGGCAATATGTGATGCTACATTGCAGCATATCAGATATTTCTCAGTCATGTCCATATAGATTGGTGTATTTAGCTATATTGGATGCTACATTGCACAGTACTAGATATTTCTCTGTCATCTCCATGGAGATTGCTGTATTTGGCTATATTTGATACTATATTGCACAATATCAGATATTTCTCCATCATCTCCATGGAGATTGCTGTATTTGGCTATATTTGATGATTATTGCACAATATCAGATATTTCTCAGTCATGTCCATGGAGATTGCAGTATTTGGCTATATTTGATACTATGTTGCACAATATCAGATATTTCTCCATCATCTCCATGGAGATTGCTGTATTTGGCTATATTTGATGATTATTGCACAATATCAGATATTTCTCTGTCATCTCCATGGAGATTGCTGTATTTGGCTATATTTGATGCTACATTGCACAGTATCAGATATTTCTCAGTAATCTCCATGGAGATTGCTGTATTTGGTTATATTTGATGCTACATTGCACAGTATCAGATATTTCTCAGTCATCTCCATGGAGATATTGCTGTATTTGATGGCGGGAGGTGTACAATACTGGTTCCACCCAGGCAAAGTTGGTGGCCTGCCTCCACCACAAAAAAAAAAATCGACCATATACAGCCTTACATGCGTTGAATATGACGTAAAACACCATACAAATATTGATGCTATATTGCACAGTATCAGATATTTGTCAGTCATCTCCATGGAGATATTGCTGTATTTGACTATATTTGATAATGTATTGCACAGTATCAGATATTTCTCAGTCATCTCCATGGAGATATTGCTGTATTTGACTATTTGATAATGTATTGCACAGTATCAGATATTTATCAGTCATCTCCATGGAGATTGCTGTATTGGCTATATTTGATTGCTATATTGCACAGTATCAGATATTTCTCAGTCATCTCCATGGAGATATTGCTGTATTTGGCTATATTTGATACTATGTTGCACAATATCAGATGTTTCTCCATCATCTCCATGGAGATTGCTGTATTTGGCTATATTTGATGATTATTGCACAATATCAGATATTTCTCTGTCATCTCCATTGAGATTGCTGTATTTGGCTATATTTGATGCTACATTGCACAGTATCAGATATTTCTCAGTAATCTCCATGGAGATTGCTGTATTTGGTTATATTTGATGCTACATTGCACAGTATAAGATATTTCTCAGTCATCTCCATGGAGATTTTGCTGTATTTGATGGCGGGAGGTGTACAATACTGGTTCTACCCAGGAAAAGTGGGTGGCCTGCCTCCACCACAAAAAAAAAATCGACCATCATATATAGCCTTACATGCGTTGAATATGACGTAAAACACCATACAAATATTGATGCTATATTGCACAGTATCAGATATTTCTCAGTCATCTCCATGGAGATATTGCTGTATTTGACTATATTTGATAATGTATTGCACAGTATCAGATATTTCTCAGTCATCTCCATGGAGATATTGCTGTATTTGACTATATTTGATAATGTATTGCACAGTATCAGATATTTCTCAGTCATCTCCATGGAGATTGCTGTATTGGCTATATTTGATTGCTATATTGCACAGTATCAGATATTTCTCAGTCATCTCCATGGAGATATTGCTGTATTTGACTATATTTGATAATGTATTGCACAGTATCAGATATTTCTCAGTCATCTCCATGGAGATTGCTGTATTGGCTATATTTGATTGCTATATTGCACAGTATCAGATATTTCTCAGTCATCTCCATGGAGATATTGCTGTATTTGACTATATTTGATAATGTATTGCCCAGTATCAGATATTTCTCAGTCATCTCCATGGAGATTGCTGTATTGGCTATATTTGATTGCTATATTGCACAGTATCAGATATTTCTCAGTCATCTCCATGGAGATATTGCTGTATTTGGCTATATTTGATAATGTTTTGCACAGTATCAGATATTTCTCAGTCATCTCCATGGAGATATTGCTGTATTTGGCTATATTTGATGCTGTATTGCACAGTATCAGATATTTCTCAGTCATCTCCATGGAGATATTGCTGTATTTGGCTATATTTGATAATGTTTTGCACAGTATCAGATATTTCTCAGTCATCTCCATGGAGATATTGCTGTATTTGGCTATATTTGATGCTGTATTGCACAGTATCAGATATTTCTCAGTAATCTCCATGAAGATATTGCTGTATTGGCTATATTTGAGGCTGTATTGCACAATATCTATTTTCCAGTCATCTCCATGGAGATATTGCTGTATTTGGCTATATTTGATGCTGTATTGCACAGTATCAGATATTTCTCAGTCATCTCCATGGAGGTATTGCTGTATTTGGCTATATTTGAGGCTGTATTGCACAATATCTATTTCCCAGTCATCTCCATGGAGGTATTGCTGTATTTGGCTATATGTTGAGTTGCAAAATATTAATTGACCTTTGTTGTTCTTTTTACACTATCTCCCTTGCTGGCTCTTTAAATGGCGGCATGAGTACTTTGGTAATGTGTTCATTTCTTTTCATCATTTTATGTTGATATTGTTAGCAGTTCTTTTGAAGTTTATAGTTAGCCATATAATCATTGTTTTCCATAGACGTCCAAGTGTTAGTCTGTAAATTAATTTTTTGGGAGGAATTACACAACGGCTGTACGTGTCTTTCATTGTCTTCGTTGCATCGACCAAAATTACGCAAAATTCATCTTGAAATATAGTTGTTATAATAGGATTTTTTTATTATTGCTTATGCCTGTATTAAGGTAGTAAGTTCAGCTAAATCATGCACAAAACAGGTTTAAAGAACAACATATTTACATTTCTCAGTTATCTCCCTTAGATAGCTTGGGAACCTCCTTAATGTGTGTTCAGCAAAGTTTACACTACTATAAATTGCATAAAGAAGTTTCACAAATTCAGTTATATCTGTTAAAATGTGTTCTAAACGTATTCCTTCCAAAAATTTCAAGATCTCCAAACTATCATCATTTTGGAGAATGTTTTTTTTTTTTATAGGATACAATGCAGTCATGTTTCAGAGTGTTGTGGATGTGGAGGTGAAGGAATATAGCCATTACAAAATGATGTTAGAATTGTAATGTTCCAAATCATGTTTAAAAAACACAAAAACTTTTATAAACTCTCACACTACATGTATGTATGGAAAAAGCTGTATATTTAAAGGGACACACGGCAGTCTTGATTTCTCTAAAATATTACTTGCATATTTGCATTACAATAATTAATAGTTCAAAACAAATTGTGTTTGCATATTTATACCAATTATTGATTATATTTCACCAATACTAGATTTAAACCTGTGGTAGAATAAGAAAAAATATTTAAACGTTATTTACTTTTATTCAATTATAAGCAAGCCGGTTAAGGTTTAAAGCCAAAACGATAATAAATTAATAACTTGGAGTGCTAATTTTCAATGCTGGATAAACCTTCAAAATTGCCTCGTGTCTCTTTAATATTTCACAGACGAAAATACAATGGTTAATATTTGCATTTCAGCATTCTGGTCATAAACTCGTGCATTCTTGTTGTTATCATTTTTGTTGTTCTTTTTTTTTTGCTAATGTTTAGAATGGTTGTGATCATTCATGTAAAACTGATTGAAATATTTGTTAGTGAATTTTAACATGTTTGCCTTGTTTTTAAACTGATTCTTGCCTGCTATGAGATGATTTTAATACAAGAATACTCACAGTTGGGTTTGATACAATTTCAGTCATAGTAGATATTAAATTTAATATTAAAAGGTTTTTATCACTTTTTTGTGAAATAATGTTTTTGAAGTCTTAGGGTAATTAACTGCTGATATTCGCCATAGCTGATATTGCTTTTAAAATTTGTTACACACGGCTTTTAATACAAATTAATAAGTCTTTAATTAACATGGAAATATTTAAAGGTCGAATCAGCATATGATTTGATACTAGTCTCGTATATCCTATTAAAATACAAATGAGAATATGAAGCAATAATATACATGGCTCAAGTAACTTGTGTATACGCCTCATGTAAAGGGGGGCATGTAAATGAGGCTCTGGCAAGTCTGGTACAACATACTTCATGTTACAGTTGCTTTGATTGGATAAAATCATCAATACAATTGGCATTTTGAGTGAGGGCCATTCCATTTAAACGTACCCGACCCCACGGACGGCAAAATAAAAAACTTCTATGCATGGTCCATATTACATAATAATGACTTACATGCCATGTCATATTAAAGAAAAACTGCTTCTATCAATGTCATAAAAACATTGATTTATGCCACCAGACACAATAGCATGAAACTCTATGTGCTGATCAAGGTTTGCATTGCTTTTTGCACATGAACATAAAATAAATTCTATAACCAGCCCTTTGTGACATGAATGGAATGATCGAAATGTAAGAAAATCATATATATTATATAACTCTTTAATATTAATAACATCCATTGCATTATTTCTGACTTTTAATTACACTAAGTTAATAATATAAATATCAATAATAATAAAGAAATTATATAAATTCACTTCTATAAAAAAAAAAACTTCTATAAATTCACTTCTTTAAAAAAAAAAACTTCTATAAATTCACTTCTATAAAAAAAAAAACTTCTATGCAAGGTCATGAATTTCCAAAATTCACTTCTATACATGGGCATGGGTATCCAAAATACGCTTCTATGACTGGTGGGGGTATGAAAAAAATCACTTCTGTGGGTGGTCACCCATTTTTAAAAGTGCCCCCCCTCCCTAGGGGTATGTTTAAAAGGAATAGCCCTGATTGCATCCAATCAGAATAAACATGTTATTTCATATTTGGCCTTGTTTTATTTCATATTTGACCTCGATTGTTTATAGGTTGTGTTGAAATGCTTTATGCTATTTATTATAGAATTGTTGTAAATTCTTTTATTAATGATTTTTATTTTGTCATAAAAGAAGATAATTAATGAACAAACCAGTTTAATGTATGGTTCAATACCATAATCATGTTTGTAATGCAAATTGTGGCAGTATCGTTTGTTGGCTTTCTGCTGTATTGTAATTTAGCTTTGAAGTCTTTAATTGTTAATTTGTTCGATGTTTTATATTATTATAACAAGTACTTACATGGAAAGTATCCAAGAACTCGCATTTTATAATATATTTTTTTATTTGAGTAAGCAAACAATGTTGAAGGGACCATTTTGATATTAATACTGTTTTTGGTTATTTATTGTGAAAGGAAATATTTTTTTCAAATCTTCAAATCATTATTTCTCTCACCTACTGAGTTCAAAATATCAATTACTTAATACATAGGATGTAATATAAAACTTAAATACTGTAGTAGGTTCACTGTTTTGGTTTGCCAAAACATTTGATTACCTTTCCTGTATGATCTCTATGTTGTGTGCTGCTCGAATATAAGGCAAACCATTTTTTAATACGCTGGTTGTGACAAAATTGATAAAAAATAGTTCATTACATGGTTCAGCATCAGGTATTAATCAACACTTTTCATAACATTCTTTACTGCATTAAACAGTGAGAAAAAAGGTTTGAACGAGTTGATTTAACGGCAGCATATTGAGCCCCTTGTTTAGGCTATAGTACATATAGGTATATGTATGTTCAGACGTGTAATCTACATGCATAACTGTAAACTACATGTTTCAATGGTGCTTTAGTACAGTGTTGTCATAGTTTTATTTCATGTTGTAAATTGGCAGGGCCGTAGGATATATTACTGAATTTTAGTTTTCCGTGTTTTTTAAATAACCATGAAAAACTGAAGAAATAATGATTACCAAAAATAAGGGTTTAGACATCTGGTTGTACGTTACATTCCCTGCTTTCTGTATGTGAATTTTGTGCACAATGTTTGTATATTTAGATGGCTTGGTGATGTAGACAGTAGCGGAGAGTGGGAACAGAATTTAGAAGAAAGACATGAGGTTGGATAAACCTATTTGTCTAGCAACAAGATTTCAAAACAAGATTTGAGATTGTGTAGTTTTAAGGTTTATGTAAGCATGGTTTACGATTCGTTTAATTGTATCGTTCGAATGCGGGGAGGTCGGTTTGAAGTTTCGTGTAAATAAATTCAGTTGTGGAATACTCTCCAGTATTTTGAAATTTAATAACAAACTGTTGAAAAACAACAGATTAATGTCTCAGATCTGATCTCTGTATATTATAACAATGATATAGTGGTGGTATCATCTACTCGCCTATCACAGAAAAACATTTAAATTTCTCAGTTATCTACCTTTTATAGCTCGGGAACCTCCTTAATGTGTCTAAATATTGCTTGGGAATCTCCAAATTGAGTGTGTATTGTTTCAGTATTGTAAATTTTAAAAGAATGTCAGTGTTGTGCGTATGGTTGTGCTTATGGTACATGCTCAATGGGATTTACTCTCGATGGTTGTCACGAGTCAATGCTGAAGTTGTGCGATTGCTTCTGTGCATGTGTTGTCATTTCATCAGTATATAAATATAACAATGAATCCTCTTCTTTCTTTCTTTTAAATCTTTTTTTTTTCTTTCTATTTTCTTTGTGTGCAAGATGAGCCTGGCATGCTCATTTATACATGTAACCTTTCTTGTCTTGTTGCACTGTAAGACAAGAACCATAACTGTTTCATATATTGGGAAGGAAATTATTTCATTATCCATCAGAGTTGTGTCCCTTGAAGTTTTCATTCCTGCATAATAACATTAAAATCAACACATAAATTTTTTATTCCAATCAATTTATACTGTCCCTCTGCCATTGGTTTACTTGGCAATCACACTGCCATTGGTGTACAGACAGCTCACTTGGTGTACAGACAGGTCACTTGGCAATCACACTGCCATTGGTATACAGACAGCTCACTTGGTGTACAGACAGGTCACTTTGGAAATTGGTTATTGGTCTTTTCAGTTGAAAAACAAATTTGTTTATAAAATCCTGGACACGTTGAGAAATCGGACATTTGCCAGTCTCAAAATGTACTTTTATCACCTATCACGACTACTGAACCCATCATCTCATTTCATGAAGAATTCAGAAATAATTTAAACATAAAAGCAACAAATAATGTTAACAAAATCTGTTGTGTCGACAAGATAGATCGGAGATGTCATTTGGAATCGTATATGCCATGATGAAACAGACATTCTTATTGTGCATGAATGAACGTCGCACGCAAAAATATCTCAAGGAAATGAAGTGGTGTTCATCATTTTATTTAATTTTACGTGTATGAATGCCAAACTGCATAATTTTACACCTGTGAATGTTTTAGTGTAAATATTTATACCAAAATTGCTTCAGTTGCAACTTATATATATTGATCTGTATCTTCATTATTAAGCCTTTTGTAAATTGCGAATAAAAATAAATGTATAAAACGTATTAGAAGAACCGAGTTCTTTTTTCTGTTCTGGTACCTGCAGATGCCTTGATATTATGGCCATAATTGAATTGAATTGGATTTTATAGTCGCACCAACAGCTACGGTCATTTGGCGACTTTCCATAAACAATGTCCTGAAGTTTCAGAAGATCGGATATTAGTTATTGGTCAGAAACGAAAGTAGAATAAGATTTTGATTTGAAAAATCCAAGGGCCTTTCCAGCATTATAGCTGCGATTTGGCTGGTTATCTAACTTGACCTAGATATTATGGCCATAAACATTGTCCAACGAAATTTGTGACGGAAAGATGAAAATACGGAAATGCAAATTCCATGGACCTCCGCCTTATCCTCTCATCATGAGCATTCCACCCATGAAATTTTATGAGAGTTGCTTTATAGAGGGAAAGAGAGGACAGTATTTCATGATCAGGTCTCAGTGACCTTTGATCATTGTTTTCTGCCACCCTCAAGTAGCACCTGAAACAATACGGGGATGATGATGAAGACCTTTAAGCAGTGGCCCTATTCTTGCCCAGAGACCACAAGGGGCTGGTTTTGAGGGAAAAGTGAGGCCAGTTATTTTCAAAATGAAGTAGCACGAGAATAACGAGTAAAAATCTGTGTGGGAACACTTAAGGATTAATAAAACAAAACATGTACAGTTTATATGCAAACAAGTTTATTTCATTATATCCACATGCACTATTTAACTAAACATTTAGACTGGCTGCATGCACGATACAAAGAATGACAAATATCTGATATCAGTTTTGAGCTTGAGAACAGGTGGCAAGAATTAGCAATAAGTACAAAGTATTTGACCATAACATGACTGTATGTAGAACTCAATTATTTGATTAAAAAACAAACTTGTAAATGGAGGTTTTATTATATGCTTTTTTTTCCTTAACTCTATCACTGTATACAATATAGTACCTTCGGACAGTCCATTTCCAAACGAAATTATTTGATTTACTATTTGAATGGGTCTTCTTATCTAAACAGTGAGTAAAAATAAATAAGTTAAGAAAATGTTTCAAATTAACGCCAAGCTTTAAACAATTAACCACCATAAAGGGAATAAAACTGCAGACTAACAAACTTGAATTCTTGTTCCTCATGCAGGAGAATACACCTCGACTAAATAAGCAGATTCAAGGACCTGCATCACGGTGACCCACCCCATTTGAAACAAGTTATTACGTTTCCAATGTACCTTGTACATGCAGGTATGTACACTCGTTATATTGAGCCTGCATCTCAGTTCACCTCTAGTTTAGGACGCACCAACACATGAAGAGTAAAATGTAGTTGTAATTACACAAACCAAGAGACCACCTGCTTTAGGAGTCCAGTTTCTGTTCCCAACTGTATTATTACTAGTTAAAACAAACCTGTATTAAGAGAACACCTTTGTTAAAGACACCAATTGTGCCCTTCCTTGTAGTGCTACCTTAATACAGTGTTCACTGCTGACCTGTATATATATAAAACTAAAATGACTAAAACAAAAATTCCTACTGTCTTGCAGTTTACATAACTGAGCCCTTAGACAATCTTTTATGTTTGACTTACTGGTTACTTTAACAAACAAATACAAATAAATACACTTTTGTGACTAGAGAGTTTCGACGTCAATGGTGCCATCTGACATTTAAAACGATCGATTGAATGAATTGGGGTTTTAAGGCGCACCAACACATGAAAAGGTTATATGGCGCCTAAAGGCATGAACATGCCAGGCTCATCTTCCATGTACATCAAGATAAAATATGGAAAATGGGCCTAGAACCTTCTCACCCTGAATTGCAGAGTTGCTGCAAATTCTATCGTAGAAACTCCATTTACGCTGGAGCCACGTTATTGTTTTTCTGCCACTGCTCTTTTGATGCGAGCGAGATAGCACCTGAAACAATGCAGGGATCATGATGAAGACCTTTAATAAACATGAACAAAAAATGATAAAATGAACATGAATTTGGGGGGATTCTACCCCTCTGCCTACCCCTCCAAAGGGATCTGCAGTGGCCCTATTCTTTGCCCCGTGACCAAACGGGTGCCCCCGGAAACCACACAGGGCCATTTAAAACAAGTGTTGCTTGTGTTGTCTGCTTGAACATAGCACTTCAGACAAAAAATATAATGTGAAATATAAAAAAAGAAAAATGTCAAACTAGAAGGAGAAACTTGCACTCAAAGTCAGAGTAATTAAAAAGAATTGCCTTGCACTTTTATAAATGAGGAGCATATCAATATAGGAAAATAACTCATGCCAAAATAATGCACCAGGCAGAATACAGTGATCTCCCCTTCCAAATTATAAAATCAGACACCTATGTTGTTGGGTGGTTTCAACTTAAATTAGAATATTTGTATTTCTCTCTTGCCATTTGATTTCTTTTGTAGTAGCACTACTATCATTCAGCAAAAAAAAAAAATACATAAAAATTATCCAAGGATCATACTTTCATGAAGTCAAGTTCAGTCCCTCAAGCTTACCACAGATGGTCAGGTCAGTCTATGGCAGTTTAACTGTAGATTATTTACATACGGAAGGTAGAAATTGGCATAAATGCAATTATGCCTACATAGAACTATCACTGAAGGTGATAAATTCCCCTGCTTAAATTCTAAGTCAAACAAAGTGCCATAATTCTGTAATAAATTAGGCAATCAACAATGGGTGATGTAGAGGGACAAGAGGTCATCAGTTATTATGTGTATATGAAGCATGGGAACAACCCATTCAAAACTATTTGAAGAATGCAAGTAATTAAAATGTGTAAATCGACCCAACAAATGTGTTACACGACAGGATGTTACAGACAACAGGATTCCTATATAGCCCCCACTTCACTTTCAGTTTGTGATAGTGAGGGTATAATAATCCACAGACCATACTTTCATGAAGACTGGTTCAGACCTCAGAAGCTTACCACAGACGGTCAGTCTATGACAGAGATGAACACGTTATTTAATGTACCCCCACGTTAACTGTGAATTATTTACATAAAAAAGGTAGAAATTGGCATTAATGTAATTATGCCTGGACTCTACCTTGAAATTAGATACTCGGGCAATTACTGTACCTTCGTATTGCATATTTTAATGAAAGTTGAAATTCCCATGGTTCTGAATAGATGTCAAAACAATTTACTCATGAGGTAATTATGAATATATGTACAGTAACAAACAATGACATGAATTTACAAAATGAAAATCTCAATTTTAAAGCAACAAATGTCAGTAACTGCTACAAAAACACACTGATGGGCGTGAGTGGTAATGTTGCGCATACTGTGTTTCAGCTGGACACACGCGACATGCATCATGTACACTCTGCTTATGCATTTATAAGGCCATCCTTAAAAATAATTCTGTTCGCTGTGGCCATACCCGTCATTTCAGCAATGAGCAATTAGGTCAATTTCTTTTCCTTTTCTGCAGGGTTTCTATACATAAATCCATAGAAAAAGATGAATTTTAAACAAAGGTCTTCATAATTTCAATAAAAATGTTTAAGACCTGACTGGTGAATATCTAAGTTTGCAGCAAACAATTTTTTTTTTAAGTACGGCATATTAAAGACTTTTCCGGCACATACTGACTGACACATTTCTACTTAACTACAAAAAAAATAAAAATGTCTCGAATAGCCAACTTTTCTGCCACAACATCTCTTAAATAGATCAGTAGTTGCGATGGGCGATCTTTAAAACTCACTGCTTGTATGCAAGAAATAAAATCTTCGATACTTTTATCTTCCACCTTGTGTAACATCAGGCTTTCCATCACCCGTGTAAAACGCAGATAACTGTATCTGGTATGCAAGAACAAATATGTTTTATATAATTGTCAATTTTCCATGTTTTTCCACGTGCATTATTGCATTTTAACTGTTTCGAGAATAAATACCGGTATGCAACTAAGAATTGTTTTACAAGAATTTCAAGCAATATAATATAAAACGTAACACAAACTACACATCACGTAAAATTATAAAGTAAACAAAAATACGTTATGCACATGCAGCAGGAATATTATGCACGTGCAGTCCGAAAAACACTACACGCACGTTCTGCAGGAACTATCATAGGTAAGAAGAGAATGATGAACAAAACCAAAACTGATATTTTATATTTAAATATACACATACTTTCAATATCATTTTCTTTTACATTTTGAAATCCTGAGAAGTGTGTATTCCTAACAACAGTAGACTAGCGATTAAGTTTCAAAAGAACTTGCATTGGCCGTCAACATCTTTTAACACATTTCCCACTCTTGAGATGACCGGACAGACAACCAGGATACCAAGTTTGTTAACAGTCTAGGACTGATGCAAAAGTATGTATAGTTGTGTCAACAACAACAACAACAGCAGAATGAGGAGCATCAGCGAACCTTACGAGCTGGCCATGCTGAACAATCAACTAAACAATCTAAAAATATATTTCAAGAACACCGATCTGAGAGTACGCTTAAATTGAATTTTTTAAATTTTCAAATAACAAGTTTAATGTATTTTAAATAACTTAAAAAGTTTTTAATTTGAAATAAGATTTAAAAAAAATAAAATCTTCCTAATATTTAAGTAAACATCTTTTGTTGTTTGCCAGATGATGAAAATTTAAAAGGTAATCTCTCCTCATCTTAGTTTATGTCCCTTGGAAGAAGTTATATTCACAACAAGAGGTAAGTTATAATTTAATGCCTTTTTCGCATGACGAAAATAACTGTCAACACTATTGCAAGTTAAGTTACAAAACATACACACAAAAATTAAAAAATACATTTTCATTTTATTTTAACAAAACCAATGTAAAACCATATGTACAAAATGAATAAGAAATACTAATAGAAAACAAGATGTATTGCCCATCGCCCAATAATTTAGCTTCTGTCAAGAATTAGAACTGTCGTATATAGCACTTAAATAGATTATCCATTTTTTACATTAGTAATAGATTATCCTTGTATTACACTAGTGTTCATCTGTGAAACATTCCTCGTCGCAGAGAGAGTGATCTTAAAATCCTACCCACCAGGTTAGATTGTAAAACAATGTACAATGTAAACTATCTGACTTTTTTTTTTATTTCTTGAGCAGACAAAAAAATCCTGTATTTCAGATGAATGAATCTATATTACAATTCCTTACATTAATATTTAAAATTTATTCTCAAACAGTAATACAAATCAGAAATTTATACTCGAGGAAACCCTGTACTCATAAAAATATATTTCAACAATAAAATATTTGATATTTTTTAGACATAATGTGATCACGCTGAAAAGAATTTACAGTAAAACAAAATTCAACTGTCTCAGTCAGATTATCAATTAAACGGCTCAGACATAGAAAATCAAATTGGTAAAACAATACTGGAACACATAGGCATATATTTGTTTTAATCATCCGTTATCTTTTATCCCAGTATTTGTATAATGTATAAATTGTGTTTGAAAAATGGACCGACCCTTTTTTTATTTGGGTCATGCTAAAGCATTTCATAGGGATGAAAGGGTTAAAACAAAATACATTAAAAAAATATTCCATAATTATTAATCCGTTCACCCCTACAAACTGCTTTAGAATGACCCAAATAAAAGAGTTCATTTTTTAAATGCAGGTTTTAAAGGGTAAAATTCTTTAAAAATTCTTTATAGCTTATTCTGCCATACTGCAAGAAAACTCAGCATGAGCCCGAGGGTGAAGTAACAAAGTGGTAATATTATGAAGTACATGACTAGAAACTGCTATTGAGTATTTATAACAGCAAGTAGAATAACAGCTGTTATAGTAAATATATTAAATATCATTTCAATATTTTGATTTTCTCTGTACAATAGTGATGCAATGAAGCAGGCATCTAACGTCTTGACCGCTTGTTCAAGCAAAATGTTTTGGCATTTCAATATTTTAATTTTGCCTAAATATATACCAAGGGAGCATAAATTGTTCAATAGTGATAAATCAGAACAAATAACACCTGAATTTTTCATAAAGAATATTATTATATAACCTATAAATAGACGCGTTTTCATTGGCTAAAAAGTAATTTTTTAGAAAAAATATCTAGCGATATTGACCTGTTTTTTTGATATTGACCTGTTTTTTTGATATTGACCTGTTTTATATAATTGTTTTTTTGATATTGACCTGTTTTATATAATTGTAAATTGAGGGTTATATAATAAAACAGTTATGGACTTTTCAGCTGTTATACATGATGTTGATATGCACCAAAAAATCATTATTGACCTCGGCTATCGCCTCGGTCAATAATGATTTTTTTGGTGCATATCACATCATGTATAACAGCTGAAAAGTCCATAATTGTATAATAAATTACATTTAAAAATTGTCATTGATAAAGCATTTTCAAAAAAACATATTTTTTCAGGAAGTCTATTCAATAATTATTTTAAATAATTTATAGGACAAAAAATAATTAGTACATGCAGAATCTGGAAGTTTTGTCAAAAGTGTTCTGATAATCAAGTTATTTGATTTAATACATTGAGATTAATATATTTTGTGCAGTCTCAGCAACAAGTTTTTTATGTGGATACTACCCAAATTATATCCGAAAATGCCGAAAAACATTTGGCTGAAACAAGAGCTTCAAACAATATATAAATACAACATCTCATGCCCAATTTGCATTAATTTCAACATCTAAACAACTTACACATGCACATAAAAATAAATATGGTACACAATATCAAACATAATCTCTTTTATGATACAATTTTACCCTGTACACAAAATCTTGAAGTGTAACACGTTATAACTGTACAAATCCACAAAATATGACTAGAAATAAAAAAGGCAAGATATAATAATAAATCATGTAAAAACTAAATATGTGTCTACCCAACACATGCCATTCCCTGCATTTTTAAAAAGCAATACCGTGACCATGACGGTCTGAAGATACTTTTTCTCTATTTTTAGAAATGGTGGCCATATTTGATGGAAGTAGTGGGATTAATTTACAAGATTATCTCATGTTTGTTTTCTTAAGACAACATGAAAGACATGACCGAACAGAGTTCATAAAGCACAAATACACACGGTAATTCCACCCCAAACAAATGCAGTACCAAGATTCATAAACGGTGTGTGTAATTGCAAGTGTACTAAGAGAATCCCTCATGGTAGGGCAGGAGAGACCATGCTAAGGGTCTCGACTTATCCCTTAATAGTATATATATAGATTATTTTATATATGAACTTGAAAAACATTCCTATGGTTTGTGGACAACTATAACCATTATTAAATATCTAAAAATAAAATAAATGAAAACATTTATAAAAAATTGTTAACAGAATAACCTAGAATGCTACTCTGACACTACATATTACAGTATTTAATCAAAATCTTGGTGTTTGGTTGAGGTGACCTGCACAAAGTATTAGCAGTTAATGATTTAACAATGCTGAGTGTCTTAATACTGCAATCAGATCTGACATCTAACATAGTATGTTTATTCAAAGCTTGCTCTAACAGTATCCCCAGGAAAATTAATATATTACAGATGTTTAGCTACATAATGTGTAATTTTATAAATTCATACAAAGAACTATAGTTTGCCAACAATTTTTTTTTTATGTCTACAAAAACATAAATAAAAAATATTAACCTACAATTTACATTGCAGGATGTCAGTGTAAGCCTTGAATAATATACATTTCACCCTTTTCATCCATCACATATCCTCTGCTGTAACTGGCTCTGCCTCGTGCAAAACGACAAGCTCTGAGGACAAGTTCTTCCTTTTAATCTTAGATGAGGACTTTAAATGAGCAACAATTGCTTTGATTCCTTCATTCACTTCCATTTTCCTGGCTGTTGCACTGTTCTCAGGTGTTGTCTCAGAAGAGCTTTTGTTTGATTGGTTATCTGTAGAATCTGATTGGATGGTTTCGAAATTAGCTTCTTTTGATTGGTTAACTTCCAGAGAGCTTCCAACTCCCGACTGGCTGAGCTGTGCCATCTGTGCAGCTGATTTGGCCAGCTCAGACAGCATGGTTGAAGCCGATTGGTCAATGCTGTTGTTCATTGATTGGTCAGCTTCTGACATTCCTCCTAGTGACTGATCTAACGTGTAGTTATACTCGCCCGGTGACACACTCAATGACTCCGACAGCACAGACTGGTCTGGATTTTCAGCTGTCTCGGTATTCTGTCCGGTGAGAGTGAGCGTGTCTGCGTCAAACCCGATCCCCTTGTGGTGCTTATTAAGGTGATCAATACAATGGTATTTACGTATAAAACCTTTATCGCAGACCGGGCATTTGTGCGGCCGTTCAAGCGTATGGAGCTTCATGTGTCGCCGATAGCTTGTTAAGTGTGATAACTCTCGTTTACAAACATCGCAGGCATACACCAGTCTGCCTCCAGACTCGAATGTTCGTAAATGGAAATCAACGCCCGATTGATTTGATGCAGGCGTATCAGTACTGCTGCCTGCTGAACCCTTCTCTTTAACTTTTGATTTCTTTGACTGAGGAGTTTGACTATTGGCTAGATGTTTCTGTCGATGTCGGTATGTCGGGTAACTGTCTGAATCATAATATCCCGACAGCACCAAGTTTTCAGTAGCGGATGGATACTGTTCAATGCTGTCATTTAGATGACCAATCTGGCCGTTATCTTTTGAAGCAGCATCGGTATCGGTCGTGAAATCACCCATGTTGTAGACAGGCTGACTCTCGTAGAGAGACTTAAGGATGCTTTTTTCCGACGGCAAATTGTCCGGATCATCTGCCCTTTGATTGATGCTGTCTTTCAGCGCTGTGTCGGCAGCTAGATCATCCATGTTGTATATTGGCTGGTTCTCGTACAGAGATCTGAGAATGCTTTTCTCCGGTCCCTCGGACCGTGGTGAGACGATTTCTTTCTTAACGGTGGCGGTACCATATCTCTTAAAGATGTTGGCGAGTGGAATCAATGACTTGGGTCGATTTATTATGCTTCTCTTAGCGCCTTCTCCACAAAAACCACCAATCTCAGTGTCGTTCATTTCGGCTGATCCATTTCCGTTGCTGTTAATAAGTGTATAGTCATCAGATGGCTCGACTTTTATCCATGGTACATTGACCTCCTCAGCTTCCTTATTGCTAGAATCATCCTCAAAAAACTGACTAGAGTCACTTCCTGGCTTTTGATTAGAGTTTTTTCCCTTTCCTAGACTGGGTTCTGTCTCGTTCAAGGTCTGGTATGGATTTCGATCGCCGAGGTGACTGGTACAAAGTCCACTATCGCTTGAATACTGATCTGGTCGTCTCTTTGGTGGAGGTGACATTGAGGGCAGCTGGGAGTTGAGGGGACGTTTGCGGGGAGTCAACCTAGGTGCCGGCAACGTACACTTCCTTCCTTTCCCTGAAGGACAAAATAGTATCTCTTAACTGAAGTTTCTTTATTGTTAACTACAGTATTTCGAGGAGTCAGCGCAAAACTATTGTAACTACATGTTAATAAAGAAGGAGATACAATAGTTTTGCACTGAACCCTCGATTTGTAGAAGCCAAGTTTACAGCTTTTTTTTTAATGTAATAAATCCAAATAGTGTAATTTAACAATAAACAGTTTCCTGATAATAGTTGGGGGAAAACAGCTTTGCAGAAACATGGCATTGTGTAAGCTTGACTGCTCTATAAAAAGGTATAAGTAGTATTTTCCCCACAAAAAACCTAGTTATTCACAATGTCTTAGTTATGGATGGCCCTAACTTAAACTAGGAATGTGTCTGTGGACACGGAATGCCCCTGCTGTAGGCTATCAGCTGAAATAAGGTCGTCATAAATAAAAAATTGTTAATAGGCCATAACTACGCCAAAGGTCAATGGCTGCAAACAGCACGATGCGCAACTAGACTTTATACAGATACTTCCTACCAAATGTTGCCAAAATCTGTTAAGTTCAGTAGTAGTCCTGACAAAAAGCGTGAGGTACATATGTACTAAAGTGTGACCTACAACGGTATGGTCATATTAACAGACATATAACGGCAACACTATATGCACATCCACCATATATAGTAGGGGCATAACATACATAATCGAATGTGTGGTTTATATCTATTGGGTGGCTTGTATCTGCCAATAAAGTATTGTTTATAAACTAGACATTTTAACAAAGTTTAAAGTGATTTAGTGTTTTGTTGATAACTATTAATGACTATTAAATTTAAAAATTGTTCAAGCGACGAACCACCATATTGATATAAGATGCAACTTTAATTCTAAGTTTTTGTCCTAGTTTAACTACCGGGTATGTCATTGACTTACTTTGTATCTGTTCTCCATAGCTGATATTGTTTTGTGTTTGTCCTACAACAACGTTTTGATTTTGCATTTCTGAAAGAGAAATCATAATGCATTGCTTGATTACATAATAATCTGACTGTTATGTAATGGAATGACAGATCATGTGTATGCTCAGTAGCGATTCAAAACCTGAGATTTGTAGATGGGGACACCCTAACCAAATTTGGTCTACATTAGCTGACTGAGGTTTTTCAAAAAAACTATTAACCAATATAGGCATGAAATGAAACCTCTCATGTGAGTCCACTGCCATGCAATAACTATGCTACAGAAGACGCATGCCATGAGATACCATTGCCATGAGAGACCACTGCCATGAGAGACCACTGTTATAAGAGACCATTGTCAAGAGAATCCATTGCCATGAGAGACCACTGCTATGAGATGCCACTACCATGGGAGACCACCATCATGAGACCACTGTTATAAGAGACCACTGTCATGAGAGACCACTGCCATGAGAGACCACTGTCATGAGAAACCACTGACATGAAACTCCACCCATAAGCTTTCATGTCATGCAAGACCATGGCATGTAAGACTCCTGACATGGGAGACCACTGTCATGAGAGACCACTGTCATAAGAGGCCACTGCCATAAAAAGCCGCTGTCACAATAGGCCACTGCCATGAGAAGCCACTATCATGAGAGGCCACTGCCATGAGGGGTCACTTTCATTAGAGACTACTTCCATGAGAGACCACTGTCATGATAGATCACTGTTATTAGAGGCCATTGTCATGAGAGACCACTGTCATTAGAGACTACTACCATGAGAGACCACTGTCATGACAGGCCACTGTTATTAGAGGCCACAGAATACGCATTCCATGAGATACCATTGCCTTGAGAGACCACTGCCTTGGGAGGCCATTGCCATGAGAGACCACTATCATGAGAGACCACTGTTATAAGAGACCACTGTCAAGAGAGACCATTGTCATGAGAGACCACTGCTATGAGATGCCACTACCATGGGAGACCACTGTTATAAGAGACCACTGTCATGAGAGACCATTGCTATAGGAGACCACTGCCATGGGATACCACTGCCATGAGAGATGCTATGAGAGACCAGTTATAAGAGACCACTGTCATGACAGACCATTGCCATAGGAGACCACTGTCATGAGAGACCACTGCCATGAGAGACCACTGTCATGAGAAACCATAGACATGAAACTCCACCCATAAGCTTTCTTGTCATGCAAGACCCTGGCATGTAAGACTCCTGACATGGGAGACCAGTCATGAGAAACCACTGTCATGAAAAACTCCTGCCAGGGGAGACCACTGCCATGAGAGACCACTGTCATGAGGCCACTGCCATAAGAAGCCACTGTCAAAATAGGCCACTGCCATGAGAAGCCACTATCATGAGAGGCCACTGCCATGATAGGCCACTGCCAGGAAGGGTCACTTTCATTAGACTACTACCATGAGAGACCACTGTCATGACAGATCACCATTATTAGAGGCTACTACCATGAGAGATCACTGTTATTAGAGGCCACTGTCATGATAGACCACTGTCATTAGAGACTACTACCATGAGAGACCACTACAATAAGAGACCATTGCCATGAGAAGCCACTGTCACGAGAAGCCACTATCATGAAAGGCCACTGCCATGAGAGACCAGTCATTAGACAATATTTAAACAAACCTTCATATTAAAGAGACCATCAGTATGGCTTCCCTTTAAGACAAGTATTACAGTACAGAAGCACCTACCAGCACAGAAGACTGTAAACTTGTGGCAGACGGTCTGTATGTTTTCATCACCGTCGTCCAGGTACTCCCGCCCCATATATGAGCCCAAGTGGTTGTAAGTCCCTGCAGCCACGTTTGTAGAAATGACAATTGACTCCTCGCCAGTCTCTGTGGCCAGCTTCTGCAGCTGAAATATAAGATAGGAAATCACTGAATTAGTGTTTCATGATGGTAAACAATTTGTTTTAGTCAGCTTTTAAAGTGGCATTTTCCAGTAGAGCATCAGATCTTCACATTATTTAACTGTTCATAAAGTATCTAAAACATATTTTTTTAGAAAATATCATATATTATTAACATTTAATTTACTTACCTGTAAATAGTACAGAACCGTTTTTATTTATTTGTTTGCTATTTATTTTCTTATTATTAAGACATACATGAAAATATTCAGGAATGTGCATGCTTGGATGGGGTAAGGCCATCCTTAAACATAATCTGATAGCTACTTCCCAATGCAGGATTTCATAAGAAGGTAAAAAATAAAATAAATCTGAAGACAGCTATAACTAATAACCTCATGAAATTAAAGAAAGCAAAATAAATAAAGAAAGAAATGCTATAACAAGTTTTGTGGGCAGGTAGGGAAATAGAACATTATTTATTATAACCTAAGCTATTAAATTAATTTTAAAATAATAGTTCCTATTTATTTATCATCATAACAGTAAACAGTTTGAGAAGAATAAACTTCTTACTGTTTTATACTGATAATGAAAACCGATGAAAACCATTTTGAACAAATATTATACATTTATATAAAGTCCAATACCTCCAATGTTTAATAACTTTAACCACGTCAGAGTAACATGGCCCGAGGCGTGCCACTAATGTACTAAAGCTACAGCAAGATTTCTGACAGACAGACTACTGTCACAACGAAAGCCCCGGGCAAGATGAACTGTAAGTTTGAATATTAACCTGCCCAATAAGTGAACACAAACCCACACAGTGTTATTCTGATGTTTACTGCTGTTTTCAGAGTTGACAGATTAACTGTGCAATTAAAAGGGGTACTCCTGGCCTATTGTGGGGGTCTAGACGTCAGAATTAAAACTGACAAATAATTAAATATTTTCCATTCTAACATAATGTATAAGCCTAACAAGAGGTCAATGACCTTGAAGCTCTACCGGTAGGTTTTGATAGCTAGATCTCAATCAGTTTTCCTGTGAAGCTTCATGAAAATCAGTTTTTACTATATAACTGTATGTAAACAAAGATAGCCGCTGGCAGCCATGTTTAATGTCAAAAGATTTCAGATAAGGACCAATATCATGTCATGCTGATCATTTTAGAAAAAGTCCCATATCAATATCACTTACAGTTTTCAAGAAGTAGTCGCTACAAACTTGTTTTTTAAAAAATCTATTTTTAGCTTTGGCAGACATCTTGGATTTCACATCAATGTGAATTTTTGCTAGGATCAACTAGACATCATGGGCAACATTCCTGTAAAGTTTCATGAAAATCCATCCAGTAGTTTCAGAGGAGTAGTCGCTACAAAAGAAGTTCACGGAGAGACACTGCACCACAGCATAAGCTCTGCTGATCTCTGACTTCTTATTTATAAGAAAATTCATTCTGCAAAGTTGTGCTATCCTAAATCATGAACCAAGTGTTATTTTAAGCATTTTAAGCGTGATGGCATTCAAAATATATAGCAAATTCAAATTTTAGATTTGAGCAACAACCAAATTTTGATTTGTTTTACATTTTTTATCATGAATATATAATGAAAGCATTTTTAACGTTTTAGATTCTTTTTATAAAAATCGTGATGTACCCCCTTTAAATGTAAATCTGCCTAAGGAAAACTAGCTGGAAGAGAATGAAGGGTGGACCCTAGAGTAATAATAAAGTCATGAATGATCCCAGCATCTCTTAGATGATGATAAGCAAAGCAAAAGTAACAAGTACACGTGTGAAAATATTAAACTGTTGAGTGATCAATGATATATACATCAGGGCATTCTTTAAATTGATATTTAAAGAAACTGCTACATTTCATAATCCATCATGGGAGATTGGTGAAAATATTGGTATATAAAGGAAAATAACAAATGACTGAATGACAGATGTTGTTTTATTTTTGTGAACTTGATCTTCAAACAATGTGCGTCAAAACTGACAGGGTCTCAATTCACATTATGGAAAACGCCGGTTGAAAACAACGTTTAAAGGGACAAAGTCCGTAAGTAAGAAGATATTGGGCATAACCAAATAACTGTCCGACTTTTATTCAGTGAAATGTATACATTAAAACTTAAGCATAGCATAATGGGACACAGATTATTTACCTTTTCTGCTGATCACATGACATCCATTAGTGCATTAGGTTTTCTACATAGTATGTATTGCGTAATGCGTAATATGTACTATAGCCCGCTTAGCTCAGTCAGGAGCGACGTTGACTATTGCGCGCTATTATAACCCGCAAGTGTAATATTAGTTTGGGCTGCGAGTTCAAACGCACAAATTAGGCTATCAACAATGGGTGATGTAGAGGGACATAAGGTCATCAGTTGTTAGGAGTATATGAAGTTTGGGAACAACCCATTTGAAACCATTTGAGAAATGCTAGTAATAAAATGTGCTACATGACCAGACGTGATAAAAATGTTTCATGCGTCAGGACAGTGTGATTCCTATATAGCCCCCAATTCTCTTTGTAAAAGCGAGGGTATAAAAAAATAAGTTTTATTAGCAACAATTCTGGACATACCAGAGACTGTATCTGACATCGTATGACAGACTTGATGGCAGACTTGTATTCCACCGTGTCTTCCTGTACCTCCTCGACGCTCTCTCTGCGCAGCCGCATCTTGGCAAGAAAATGGCAAACACCTTCTGGTGGCAGAGGTCAATGTTGTGTATGCAACATCTGATAAGCAAGTTTGCCTCACCTAAAAAACTAAATTATTCAATAAATTAATACATTAATTTTCTATGATTATATACAAGAAGATGTGCGTAAGATCCCAACCACCACCACGTTTTGCTCGTTTCATGGGAGAGCTTATAAATCACAGGGGCTAGAGGGGATATGGAAGAATAACGGGTGTTAATCCAAATACAATCAGCGTTCTCAACAGACGTGCACACACTCATTTTGACGCATGGAAATTCAATTTGACCCACTTCAGCGAATTTATGACCGTGCGTTTTTATGACGCACATAAATTTACCTCGAAGCATCAATTTTAAATACCCAGGCTTCGATAGACTCTTTATTCAAACACACTCGGGTTTTTCTCCAGGCCATCATAAGCCATATTCAACATACCTGACAAGTCTCACGCACTGGGCCTGAGACACATATTTATGTCAAATCACGCTCCCACGCATAAACTCTATGTTCTCACGCATTCTATCAATTTGACAAAAATGTTTTTTGTATGCGGCTTTTGTAATAAAATTTAGTACATTTTATACCAAATCTCGACACAATTTGGTAGCGTTTGACTAGGATATTGTGTCACTTAAATGAATTAATACTCAATTAAATTAAAATATATAATCATATGAACAGTATTACGAGTATATCTCTATGCTAAAGTGTATCCAATTCAACAAAAGACCATCTCCGGCTTCAACAGGCTTCACCCACTGACCCCCTAACTAAGAGTCAACCGCCCACTCAGGGCCCCATCAGCGCCAATTGAGCAGACAACCCACTTTTTTCTGGGTAGAATCAGTACTGTATACCTCCCGCCATCTGTAAGAATCGACTCTTTCTAATTTACAAGTTGAGCTCCCAGTGGGATTCGAACATGCAGTGGTGAGAGGCCATGGACATGCACTTTATATATGGTGTAGTAAAACAACCACAGGACAATACACTGAAAAATGTATCAAGTTTCGTGAAAGAAAGTTTGAATTATTTGTTTGAGGGAACACCTCATTTGCCTGAAAAGTTTGTAAAAACATGTATATACTGGTATCCTAACATTACAGGCGTCAGTGTTCCCAGTCCCACTGACTTTTTCATTTGGGGGTACATGTACCCCCTACTATTAAATTTTGGGGGTACACTCCAAATTTAGGGGGTACACTATGAATTTTTAAGATTTTTAAACCTTTCAACATACTTTATTTGCTACTGAAGGCATTACAATACACAGCACAGTGTAATATTCAAGTTGACAAACATTTTTTTTATTTATTTATTTTTTTCTGTACGTGCATGCACGTACGAGGTCAGTTTTCTGTGCGTGATTTTTTGTTTTCATGCGTGATTCACGCACATATGTGCATGAATGGGAACACTGAGGCGTTATAGATCAAAATATTGAAATATATATAAATAGTTTTTATCTCAGCCTGAGGTGACCACACAACAATAAAACTAGAATATATTACAAATAAAAGTTTACACTTCATAAGTGAACCATTCTGTAAAATTCCGTAACAAAGATTTATACACACATTTATATACAAAAATTAACACACAAGGCTCGTAACTGCAGTAATACATTTGATTTTTACACCAATATGATACACAGATGGCGGTGAGGTACAGAGCAGGAAAAATTGTTTATAAGTTACTCGTCCTAAGTAATACTTCAAGGGTCACTCGTCATGGCAACCGCTCATCATGAAAACCGGACCAGTGACATTTTCGTGTCCCGAGGTATTCACACCACTTGATCATCGTCTGTGTGACAACAAACAGTTGATGAAAATGCCTCACTATTATTTTTATCAAAAACAGAAGAGGAAGTTTTCGAGATACATGTTTACATGTAAAATTTACATGTACAACCTATTTTAAACCAAATTTTCCTCATTATACAAGTACCCATAATTGTGTAAAAATAGAAGCATGAGTTATAGAACCTGGCTCTATTATGTTTTTAAATGACGCGGAATACATGTGTGAGTTTCAATCCAATATGTTGAATGTTGTTTAACGGCTCATCAACACATTATTTAGAGTTGGCCCAGAGAGACGGGAATGATAATCATATAAACAGAACTACGGGAACCTGTCTGTCTCTTACATCAGCTGATAATATTAAACTGGCTATTGGTAAATACAATACAGCTCACACAAATCCCATACGTCACTCAATTCGCCGAGTTTGGGGGTAGCGAGTGTCGCGAGAATGTACGCAGAGTCGGTGTTTGTAACCCGAGTATATATTTCCAAAAGTACGCCATTGTCGAGTGGTCAAACACTCTGCATAGAATCCAATTACCAGAAAGTGCACACTTGTGATGATTATTATTGGTAATATTAACAAATCTGAATTATTCAGAATTTTTTTCAGTTTGTCAGCGCACTTGAAAATGCAAGAACTCGTCTGAAAAGCGAGGGGACGCATTGGGGCGAGGGGGTGGGGGTGGGATGGAATGTGATGCCAAGTGCATATTTTCTGTATAAAGTTTGTATGATTTATATCATGGCTAGAGAAATTTCAAATGGTCAGAGACTCCTGATCTTGCAGATAATTTTCAAAGGAGGCCCTGGTTGACCTGGTTTGAAGTAATGAGACAACAGTGCTGTTTGTTAATGGAGACTTTACCATTGTGTATTTTATAGAAAAGGGCTATGGTATTGACCATCCTAACTCTGCTATCATTTCTCCAACATGACTTGTAATGTGCCATCCTCTACACGACCATCTAGCAGCAGTACGCTGAACCCTTTCAATCTCATATATATGATTTTGCTGATAGGAGTTCCATATGGATGATGCGTATTCCATCTGGGGCCGTACCAATGTTTTATAGGCAACTACATTTGTTTCTTTTGGAGCTAGTGGCAAATTACACATGAGAAAACCTAGGTCTTAGTTGCCTTATTAGATATGTTATGAATATGAGTTCCCCAGTCTAGATCATTTGTTATGGTAACCCCAAGATGTATTTGTTACGCTAACCCCATGATGTTTACAGAGGATACACTCTCCAGTACTTGACCATTTAAAGTGTAATCATGGGTAAGTGGCTTGTTAGGGTGAGGTTTTGTTACCCCCATGGAGCTGCATTTTGAAACTTTGAATTCCATTAATGATTAACCATTCTTTCTCCCAGAGAGTCAGTTTATCAAGGCCTTCCTGTATAAAGATCGCACAGTCCCTCTGGAAGTCAGTGTTTCTATACAGGACACAGTCACTATGCTGTCAGGTAGGTCGAAATAAAATAGTAGAAATAGGACCGGCCCTAAGACCAAGCCCTTGGGGACACCGGACAATACTCAGCTGAGTAAGAAGCAGTTTCGTCGGGGATAACCTGCTGGGGACATCCGTGAAAACAAACAGAGATCCACCAATTATGTAGATCCTTTTAATCCGTAGTAGCCCATTTTGTATGAGACATTGGTGGGTAGGTATAACAAGCCTTTTTTTCTTTTTCCAAAATAGGCATATATAACAATGGAAAGTTCTTTTTATTAGAAACACAATGGTGTATTGCATTAAAAGGTATCTCATGGGATTAAAAAGTTATGGTGTGTCAAAGATGATCACTGTCAGCGACAGTGTCTGTCAAAATATGGCCTATTTTATCGGATCAATAGCTTTTTTAACAAGCCATTCCTATAAAAAAATAAAAATATATGGCCATATGTGATACACCATAAGAAAGTTCTTTTTTATTAGAAACAGGGCCTTCCCCAGGAATTTTTTAAGGGATAGTGGCATTTAACACGCGAAGGCAGGGGGAGGGGGGGGGGGGGGGGGGGGGGGGGGGGGGGTGCGGGAGGGGGCTCCCCTCCTTCATATCAATTTTTTTTTTTCATGTTTTGATTTAAAGGGTTTTGGCATACACCTGACAC